>ML433805.1:3437-23071 GCA_005239525.1 Nicotiana knightiana | reverse complement strand
TACCCCAGATTATAATTGCAACGCCCGCTTAGTCTTTTATTAGACATAGTTGAGCGTGATCACTCCCCTCCTACTCTATGAGTTCGCGAAGGCTGGACGCGTTCGCATAGAGCAACCTACCCAAAGCTCCGCGTTCGCGTTCCAACCAGTGCATTCGCATAGAACAAATCCTGCCCTTTCCCTGTTTACCCTTCGCGTGGGTTACCACGCGTTCGCATAGAACAAACACCTGGACACCAGCAAACAGCAATAACACCATATTTTTATAAGTAAAAATCACCCCGATGCCTATCTGGAACTCACCCGAGCCCTCGGGGATCCAAACCAACCATGTACACAATCTCAAAAACATCCTACAGACTTACTCGTGCGATCAAATCACCAAAATAACATCTTAAACAATGAATTGAGCATAGAAATCAAAGAAAAATTTCAAAACTTTCAAAGTCAAATTTTACAAATACGGGTCAGAATCACATCAAACGACCTCTGTTCCTTACCAAATTTTACAGACATATTATAATTATCATATTGAACGTATACCGGGCTCCGGGACCAAAATACGGGCCCGATACAATAAATTTCAAATATAACCAAATTTCCAAAAACTCCTATATTTTCAGTAAAACAATTTATTTCAAAAATTCATTTCTCAGGCTTGGGACCTCGGAATTCGATTCCGGGCACACGCCCAAGTCTCATATTTTCCCACAGACCCTCCGGGACCATTAAATCACGGGTCCGGGTACCCAAAATGTTGACCAAAGTCAACTTAAATTCAATTTTAAAAGCAAGACTAGCATTTTTCTTATTTTTTCATATAAAATCTTTCCGGCTATACGTCCGGGCTGCGCACGCAAAACGAGGTAAAATAAAAGGAGGTTTTCAAGGCCTCGAAACACCGTTTTGATTTGTAAAAATGAGAGATGATTTTTTGGGTCGTCACACTATCAAATCACGTCCGATTGACCTCAAATTTTGCACACAAGTCACATTCGACATTACGGACCTACACATACTCCAACTTCTGGAATCGGAATCCGACCCCGATATCAAAAAGTCCACTCCTGGTCCAACTCCCCAAGAATCTTCAAATTCCAACTTTCACCAAATGACTCCAAAATGACCTACGGACCTCCAAATTCACATTCGGGCGCGTTCCTAAGACCAAAATCACCTTACGAAACTATTCCTAAGCTCGGATTCCCAAACGGACATCGATAAAATTGAAATACACTTCAACCCAAATTCATGAAATTCTTCCAAAGTATCAACTTTCCACAATAGGCGCCGAAGGGAAGGAAGGAGGTATAGCTTCTTCCAAAACCCGATCCGAACATACGTCCAAGTCCAAAATCATCATATGAACCTGTTGGAACCTTAAAATCCCGATTACGAGGTCGTTTACTAAAAAACCACACCTTAGTCAATTTTTCAACTTAAAGCTTCCGAAATGAGAATTTTTCTTTCCAAATCAACTCCAAGCTTTCCGAAATTCAATTCCGACCGTGCGGACAAGTCATAATGCCTGAAGTGAAGCTGCTCAAGGCCTCAAACCGCCGAACGACGCGCTAAAACTCAAAACGACCGGCCGGATCGTTACATATAAAAGTTCATTCAACTCATAATACTATTATATGTTGTACCATGTACTCTAGATAAGAACTCATTTAACAATTTAAATAAAAAATTATAAATTATTTCACCAATAGTTTAACAGCAATTGATATCGTAGTACATGTTACTCTATAAATATAAGCTTCTAGACAGGAAAAAAATACCTGTCTAGGTAGTATTGAGCAAAATTCATAGCAGTAAACCTTTACCAGAAGTAGAGAATTAGTGTTTTACCACTTTTGTTGTGCAACTTTTTATATATATATATATATATAGTAAAAGAAAGATATGAAAGATTATAGGTAATTATTACTCCGTACATATGGAAGCTTAAAGGATAAAACAAATGAGGTTGAAATGTGAAAAGACTATGGTGTAAATGATGTAATTAAGAAAACTTCTACAGTTACTGCATCTTTTAATCTAACTTTGAAGATAGCAGCTTTCCACTTTTAGTATATATATATATATACACGGACCTACCTTGCCTCTTGAGGGGTCACGGAACCCCGTTAGTTTCGGCAAAAATCATGTATATATATATTTTATATATATTTGTAAATATATTTGGGACTCCTTAAATAATTTACGTGTGCCCCCAAACACAAAAGCTTGACCGGAGGAATGGTTGAGTAGAGTGCTTTAGTTTCCTCCCTTTTGTGGTTGATGTGGGTACGAATCTCATGTTTAGCTTTTTTTACTCCTTTCTGTAGCATCAGTTTTTTACCCCTAAAATCAATTTTAGCTTAGTACTAGTATATACTGGTCAACTTAATTATTCTCTTTGTAAAAGTCACCCTTCAAATCACAAACTTCAAATTACAACTTATTGCTCCACAAATAAAAAAATATAAATACTTTATGTCACAACCTTCTTCAACAATCACTTTAATAATGTAGTGGGCATCGTCAACTCTAACTCCACGATGGCAACTGGGAGTTTGAGACTCTTCTTCAAATACTTGACTACTAACACACCCTTAATTTTGATTTTTTTGTGCAAGTTTTTGATAATTGTAAAGTTTGAACACCATTTTGATCATTGACTCCTTTTTAATTGAGAAAATTAGAAATTTTAAAGTTTGAAATAGACTTAAATCAAACACCTTCCCTTCCTGTAGCACTTATTTTGCAAAAAATCTCTCTCTGTTCGATATTTTTTCTTTCTTTAGAACTTTTTTTAATACATAGATGATAAGTTATCGATCATAATTATTAAGTTTTTAAAGAGTTGCACGCCAAATTTTATCACTAGCACCTAGCATCTAGGTGCACGTCGAATTTTATCACTTATAATTAACATATAATGGTGCCCCTGTAGCGTTCAAATTCTGGGTCCGCCTCTATATATATATATGATCCATTTTAGTTGAAAATAGAGATTTAAGATGCCTTGATTACATCCTTAAACCTGAAAAATAAATGTTACGTTCTCATAATTTTGTAAGAAAATTATCATGCATTATTCCAGTACAGTTATTTCGGGGCCTATTATTTTTCCGGCAATTAAGGTCCACAAACTATTTTTTAATATTCTTAGCTCCTCAAAACGAAAATGTCCAAAGAGTGCATTGTTTGTATGAAGGATCGTTAAAAATTCGGGAAAATAAAAAAGTCAAAAGTCTTAGGGTGCATATCAATTATCTAACAAAAATCACGTAAATGATGGTTGTAATTTACTTAACGTAAAAACTGAAACAGGAGTGCGTAAGATAAAATGAACTAAATATAAATTTCGTCGAAAGGAATTAGATTCGAGAGAATGAGAATATACCCCAAATATCTATATGCTATAAAATTGTATCTAAAACATGAAAAATGTAATATGAGTTTATAACTATGGCTAATTCCTCTTTTAGGAGAAATGGCATTTTTTTAGTCCTATTATTGCATTGTTTCAATATTTGACTCGACACATTAACCTTTAATTAAGCAGTATGTGTGTTTTTAGTCCTTTTGGGCAATAACAGGTGGATTTAGGGAGTAAAACTTTGGCAATGGCGATTCTTACTAAGCCAACGAAAGAATTCCTCTATTGACTGGCCAATTCTAGTAAAAGTATAGCCCCTTTTTAACTTCTAGCCATTTTATTTTTCTGTTTGTATTCGTACTTATTTTTTCGTTAAAAGTGTTTTAAAAAGATGATGTTACCCTTTTTTAATAAAAGACTATTGACAAAATTGTAGACTGCAGGACAAAACTTCATCATGTTTTGGTATAAAGTTTTAGCAAATAAACTTAATATATAACTTCACCATGCATTAGCAAAAACTCATTAGAAAATACATACTTCAAGACAAAAACTTAAGCATGTTTAGTTTGAAGTTTTAGCAAATGAACTAAAAAACTTCAGCATGTTTAGATTGAAGTTTCAGATAAAACTCATGACAATTGTAGGCTGCGGGATAAATAACTTCAGCATGCATTAACATGAAGTTTTAGTTTCAATGTGAAATTTTTCATGAATGAGATTGCAGATCACGCGATTAATGCGTGATGCAGGTTTTATATCTTTTGTCAAGGATATAATTGTCATATTATTACGGATTTTTTTTCAGTTGGCTACCAAACCAATAATTTTTAAAACTAGGGTATAGGTTAAAAGGTGACACAATTATAGGATACAACTGCAAATCCCCCCGTTTCTTAGAAGTAAATTCAGGTGATCTAAGCCTTGCGACGGAAACTAAGGACCCGCTTGGCCATATATTTTGCCAAAATAAATTTGGATTTTATTTGGCAAACACATGTTTGGCCATAGATTTTGCTTACATTTTGGCAAAATCCCAAATCCCAAAACTAATTTGGTTTTGGGCCAAAATATCACTATTACACTTTATAAAAATAACCCCAAACTTTTATATTTTATCTATATTATCTATCTATAATATTATAGAAGTACGAATATTTTATGCTAAATGTTAAATGATTAAAATATCCGTGAAATATTGATCGACTTATAAACCCTTAATTAATTAGATATCTCTACAATATTAATGTACAAAAATGTAAAAGTCTTGCAATTAAAGTCCAAGATTTTGTAAATAAGACTAAATTTTACGTCGAAGATTGTATTTTAATAAAGAATAATCGAAGAAAGAGATAAAATTTTATGAGATTTAGGAGAACGGGAAGCTTACTTGGAAAAGAAAGCCATATTGTAGCCAGATATTAATTTGAACCCAAACTCTAAATAGTCTAAAATTTATGTGTCCAATATAGAGTTGAAGTTTCAAAGCAATCTCACTTGGACTAGAATAATGTGAACCACCTATTGCCTTTATATGAAGGTCAACATTTATTTTAACAGTAGTCCCTTTTTATTGGTATATCACTATTTCGACAACTAAATTAATTATTTCTTCCATCACGTGAATTGTATCAAAATTAATTGTTTACTGTAATTTCATAATCGAGTTCATTGTTGAGATAGTAAAAAGCAAACTTTATCTATCTCAAGTTCGTAACATGAAGAAATCACTTCCGTTCCGTTGTGTGATCACCTCCTTTTTACGCTAGATATTAAATCTTGGATATCTTTGACCAATGATTTGAGGACTTGCGGTAAAACGTTAAACTATTGTGTCAATTTTTTATTTAAAGTTTATGTTTTATGTGTTTGTTGTATAGGTTCGATATGGAATTTAACAGAACTTTTTAAAAAATTTATCAAGAAATTTTATTTCGTCAAGACTTAATTTATTTGAAAAGTTCAGATCCGAGTTTGAAAAGTTTGATTGTTGTGAGAGCTATGGTTGAGGAAAAATGGCTTTAGATTTGTTATGTTACTATTTAACTATTAATATAATCTTAAAAGGGAGATTAAACGAGTAATTAAAAGGGAAAAAAAATATCAAGTACGTAGCACAACTTCTCTAATTAGCTACGGAATTTTAAAAAAGAAAGGACACATGATTCATAAACCAAGTTCAAGAAATATGCAAATCTTCTTGATTATGTTTGTTTTTATAGATATTTTTGGGATTAAGGACTACTATGTAACTCTTTTATAGGAGTAAAAGACATAAAAATTGAGTGAGAGACTCGCCATATCTAATATCTTTATAAGTAGCATAAAATTAATATTGTCTGGCAACAGACAATCACTTACAAATATAAGTTGATAATCGCATCTATGGAGTACACTTTTAATATCTACTTTCTTATAATATATATATATATTTTTTTTTAATATTTCGCGCTAAATGTCAAATGATGAAGATATTTAAATATGGACAAGAATAATTTTAGTAAAAATTGCACGGGGCACCCTATTTGGTCGCCCCCATTTAACCTATATCCGTTTTTTTTAAAACTTTTAACTTGTACCCACTTTTCAAATAACTTCAGCTTCATTTCCCTCGCTGAGCTGAAGTTCACCAGTTAAGCTGAAGTTCCCCAGTTACAAAGACAAAACCCAGTTACAAACTTCAGCTTTAGAGCTGAAGTTCCCAAGTTATAAAGACAATTACAAAGACAAAACTTCAGCTCTAGAGAACTTCAGCTCTAGAGCTAAAGTTCTCAAGTTATAAAGACAATTACAAAGACAAAACTTCAGCTCTAGAGAACTTCAGCTCTAGAGCTGAAGTTTTGTCTTTGTAAACTGGGAACTTCAGCCCAGTATGCTAAAGTTTTTGTCTTTATAACTGGGGAACTTCAGTCCCGTATGCTGAAGTTCCCCAGTTACAAAGACAGAACTTCAGCTCTCCTCAGTGTAACTGGGGGAACTTCAGCCCCGTATACTGAAGTTTTTGTTTTTATAACTGGAGAACTTCAGCCCCGTATGCTGAAGTTCCCCAGTTACAAGACAACAACTTCAGCTCTAGATCTGAAGTTTGCAAGCTACTTCAGGCCCGTCTACTAGAATGCTGAAGTTTTGCGTGATTGCCTTTGCTACTTCAGCCCCGCATGCTGAAGTTATGCGCAAAAGCGGATACGGATGCAATTTTTTTTATAAAACTGGTATAAATTAAAACGTGACACAAAAAGTAAGTACGGATGCAAAAGCCCCATAATTTTAGCTACACTTGTGCTTCGTGTAGAAGAGAAATAAAACACATGATCACACTATCGTTGTTGCTACATGATTTCTCAGATAGACAATTATCTGTTGATATTTTTGAGAGATTAATGTCGACAATAAGAATTTGGTGTCCCTTCATATGAATAAATGACTAAATATTTACGTGCAAAGTACGTATATAGATACTAGTATTATTATAAAAGTACGAATAATTTATGCTAAATATTGAACGACTAAAATAACCTTAAAATATTGATCGATTTTTATGACCTTAATTATTCGTATAATTTAAGGATATATATAATTGTAAATTACCGAAAGCTGATTTTTCTTTCCATTTAAATTATACATTAATGCTACATACTTCTTTGCAGCATACTTCTTCCTTCGGCCGATTTGGTTTTTACATAGCTCAACTTTTTTGTAGCCTTTTCCTTTTTCTTTTTTACAACAATTTTTTCCTTATTTAATCTTCTCCCATAAAATTCAGCTTACTCACCACCAACTTTTTTATGTAGCCTTTTTCTTTTTTGACAATAATATTTTATCTTGTTTAACATTATTCCATATTGTTCATTGTTCTCTAAAAGTTTTGGTGTAGAACGAAGTAATTTTCTGCAAAGGTATTATTAGTTCTCTCTAATATTGTCGTTTTTCATAATTAAGTAAGTTCCTGTTTTTCGTAATTGAGTAATGCTTTAGGGTCAAGTATGTAAATTAGAGAAAAAAACAATGACATCATCTGGAACGAGATGGAGTAACTTCTTGCACTTAATATTTGTTTTTGGGAAATAGTAATTTTGGCTCTTTAATCATTGGGTTACTGCAGTTTTGATCCTCGAATATTTTGTTGATCCTAATTATCCTTCATTAACTCATGGGTACACCTAGAGGCGGATTTAAAATTCTCGCGGGTGTCACTATTTTATGCATATAATATACCTATTACTAGCAACAAAGACCGCATAGGAAAGATTGGTCGATTCAGTTAGTGTTTGGTTAATTCAAATTAGGTCCTTCACTCACAAAGCAAATTTAAATATATTCAAAAAAAATTGCAAGCAAAAAATAAAATTTCATGAAACGATGATAAGAAACTCAAAACAACTATTGATCAAGCCATTTTTTTTTTTTAAAATCCAATACTAGAAGATATTGTTCAAATTATACTCCAATATAGTAATAAATTTCATGTCATTAAAAAGAGAAATTTATATGCTAAGTAAAACCAATTTAAGTTACCTGACAAAAAGAGTTGCTCATAAAGTAAGGCATATTAATAGATACAGAGGACTGCATAAATAAGTTAAAAAAATTAGAAGAGAGATAGTATATAAAAGGAAGAAAACAAAGGGAAAAAATAAAGGAAGAAGAGGTGAGGCCCTAGAACTAAATTAAGAAATCTTAATAAGTAGGATAAAAAGGAAAAACCAAAAAAGACACATCATTGAGATGCGAACTCGCATCTGTAATGCCTCCAAAGCCTTAAAACTGGGCGCTGAACCAGTGCACTCAAGTGTACTCTGTGATGTATGAGTGACATTCTATTCTCACAACTATTTTCTATAAATACTAAAATATTTATCGAAGCGAGCGGGTGGCGTGCCACCCCTACCTCATAAGGTAGATCCGCCCCTGAGTACTCCAATTATGAACTGATATTAGTGGTCTTTAATAAGGGCAATTATGGTATTATGGAAAATAATTAGAGATATTCGGACGAGAATATTGTTGACACAATATATATATTATAAAAGTAAGAATATTTTACGCTAAATGTTAAACGACAAAAATATCTTTGAAATATTAGATGGCTTTTATATCCTTCAAAATTAATTTATTTCTTTGAAAGAAAAATAAAACATTGGGTAATATGGTAACATCTAATGCCTAAAATATAGGAGTTCAAAACCAACTCCAACAAGAATAACAGAATGATGACAAAATCTGCAGTTTATTTAGTGCCTTAACTATAGGAATTTGAAACCAACTAATAGTATAACTTTTTAAAAGCTATAAACATAATATCGAATACGATCTCCATATAAACTATAGCTTCTGGTGCAACAACACTATTTTTGAATCTGAAGAGTGATCGATTCGGCCAAAGAGAGCACAGCAAAGACATGAACCCAAAACAAGAAACTTTCGCACAAAGTAATACTACCTCTTCTTTATTCAGCGCAACAAGAAAGTAAGGTGTTAGCATTGGTTCACATTAACTGTTGCAACCTCTTTATCTGATGCCATAATCTCTTTTCTCCAATATAGTATTGCTAAGTATTTCTAAATTTGTATCACTAATGTTTAAAAAACAAAAAGAAATTAGGGTCTCATCCATATGTTTTAGTACTTATGACACAAAAAGAATTACTCTTTTGAAGTTCTTTTATGATTATTATGAACATGATTTCTTTTCTACTTGAGGTAACTATGTAGATCAATTTATAATTAACAAAAGATAGTTTCGTCGAAAAATTTGGATATATAACTAAATATGAATCAACCACATATTATACTCCCAGTATATCAAGTTTATTGGTTAACTCCCAGACAATCAAAAACTATATTTCTTTTTTCTGATAAGGTGTAAGATCTATCAGAAGCTCTACATTATAACTATGTTGCACCAATCCAATATGTATATATGTATTCAAATGTATCTGCAGTATGTATTCATATGGTTTTGCACTATAGATGAATATCGAATTTTATCGGTTGAAAACAGAAACACCCATGAACGATATCAACAGAAAAGAGAAGGATTAGAAACTCGGTGATTGCTCTGTTAAAAAATATTCAGCATATTTCGCGTCAAATACAGATTATAGGTGATGTAATTGAGTTAGTTGAGTTATATTAGGAATCTATTATGTTAATTAATTCACTTTCCGTTTAAAAGTAGTTGAATATACCACGATTTGTGCTATTTACGTTTACTGTATTCACAAATACATAGCGTGAATACAGTCGGATACAATCGAATAAAATAATTGTCTAGCTGGAATCCCCTGTTTCACGCCGAGTTTTGCTATTGTGTTCATGCATACAATAGCTTAAATACATCAAATACACTCTAAAAAACTGAAAACATAGCTATAAGAAGTAATATAGTAAATGATAGCTACAACTAACTAATAACCACTAAACAATAGTGGTTTGTGAAAATTTCTCTTTTTAATATTCTTAGCTCCTCAAAATGAAAATGTCCAAAAAGTGCATTGTTTGTATGAAGGATCGTTAAAAATTCGGGAAAATAAAAAAGTCAAAAGTCTTAGGGTTCATACCAATTATTTAACAAAAATCACGTATGTGGTGGTTGTAATTTACTTAACGTAAAAACTGAAACAGGAGTGCGTAAGATAAAATGAACTAAATATAAATTTCATCGAAAGGAATTAGATTCGAGAGAATGAGAATATACCCCAAATATCTATATGCTATAAAATTGTATCTAAAACATGAAAAATGTAATATGAGTTTATAACTATGGCTAATTCCTCTTTTAGGAGAAATAGCATTTTTTTTAGTCCTATTATTGCATTGTTTCAATTTTGACTCGACACATTAACCTTTAATTAAGCAGTATGTGTGTTCTTAGTCCTTTTGGGCAATAACAGGTGGATTTAGGGAGTAAAACTTTGGCAATGGCGATTCTTACTAAGCCAACGAAAGAATTCCTCTATTAACCGGCCAATTCTAGTAAAAATTCGTTGGGACTCCCTATTTGGTCGTCCGATTTTAACTTGTATCCGTCTTATTTTTTTGTTTTTATCCGTATCCGTTTTTTTGTTAAAAGCATTTTAAAAAGACGATGTTGCACTTCTTAAGTAAAAGACTATTGACAAAACTGTAGACTGCAGGACAAAAACTTTAGCATGTTTTGGCATGACGTTTTATCAAATAAACAAAATAACTTTATCATGCATTAGCAAAAACTCATTAGAATTACATACTTCAAGATAAAAACTAAAGCATGTTTAGTTTGAAGTTTTAGCAAATGAATTAAAAAACTTCAGCTTGTTTAGACTGAAGTTTCGGATAAACTCATGACAAATTGTAGATTGTAGGACAAAACTTCAGCATATTTTGGTATGAAATTTTAGCAAATGAACAAAATAACATCAGCATGCATTAGCAAAAACTCATTAGAAAATTACATATTGCAAGACAAAAACTTAAGCATGCTTAGTCTGAAGTTTTATACAACAAATGAACTAAAAAACTTTTGTTAGACTTAAGTTTCGCATAAAACTCATGACAAAATTGTAGACTGCAGGACAAAATATCAGCATGTTTTGGTATGAAGTTTTAACAATGAACTAAATAACTTTAGCTTGCATTAGCAAAAACTCATTAGAAAATTACATACTGCAGGACAAAAACTTAAGCATGTTTAGTTTGAAGTTTTAACAAATGAACAAATTAACTTCAGCATGTTTAGACTGAAGTTTCACATAAAACTCATGACAACTTAGACTGCATGATAAATAACTTCAACATGTATTAACATGAAATTTTAGCTTCAATGTGAAATTTTTTCACGAATGAGGTTGCAGATCACGCGATTAATGTGTGATGCAGGTTTTATATCTTTTGTCAGGGTATAATTGTCATATTATTATAAAAAATTTTCAGCTAGCTACCAAATTAATAATTTTAAAAATAGGATTTAGGTTAAAAGGTGGCACAATTATAGGGTGCCGATGCAAATCCCCCAATTCTAGAAGTAAATTCAAGTGTCTAAGCCTTTGCGAGGGAAACTAAGTGATGTTACGTTTAATTTGATATCATGAGGTCCTCTTAGTTCATTTTCAGGAGAACTTCCTTTAGGAATGTCAAATCTTAGTTCATTACGGGTCCTTGATCTTGCAGAAAACAACTTAACTGGCACCGTTCCAACAAGCATAGAGACCTCAAGGCCATGGTGCAAGAGCAAAAGGTGAATGAATATTTGTTGTATGGGAAGTATAGAGGGCTTTACTATGAAGAAAGCTTGAGAGTGAATTTGAAAAATCAGTTTCAAAAGTACACCAAGACTCTTATCACAATAGACTTGTCTAGAAACAATTTATATGGAGCATTACCTGTGGAAATGACTAAGTTGCACGACTCATTGTTTTGAACTTGTCTGGAAACCAAATCAGTGGACAAATCCCAGAAAACATTTCAAGCTTACGTTAGTTGGCATCGCTTGATCTCTCGAGTAATAAGCTTTCTGGTGTCATCCCATCAAGCATGGAATCAATGTCATTCTTGAGCTATTCTTAACTTTTCCAACAATAATTTATCCGGTATGGTTCCTTATAAGGGGCAGATGACAACTTTTACAGAATCTGCTTTTGGGGGGAATCCCCATCTTTGTGGAGCTCCACTTCTACTACTATGCCAAAATGGAAACTCAAACGCTACAACGGTACTAGAGAATGACATCAGTGATGAATTTCCAGATAAATGGTTTTATGTGAGTGTTGGATCCTGATTTTGTAAGAAAAATGAGTAGATAATATTTACTAAGAACAAGAAGTAAAGAAGAACAACTTATCAAAAATATTGTGTCGTGGTAAGCCACTGCCTTGAAAGCGATTTCGGCCCGACTAGGTGCAAATCATTAAGGCTGGTCGCTCCCCAAGGTTCCACAGCACCTCCAAACACGTGCACTCGTAGCTGGAAGTTTAGAATTTGCACAAAACAGTTGCCTAGAAAAAAGAGAAGAAGATGGTATTTTCTATAGTTGTTACAGAGATTGAAAAATATTGTAGGAAGAAGGTAATGATTAGCAAGATGGATTCTTGGTTAAGATTGAGTGATTATGAAGGTTGAGTGATTATGAAGGTTAATGCATAACCTATTTATAGGAAAATAAGGAGGTTGCATGTATGACAAGTGTCGAGAGTCTTTTGACACTTGTCCCTTTATATTAGTCCACTTGGCTCCAATATTGACAAGTGTATCTTGTCTTCCATGTATGAAGACACATGGTAGATTTGCGTAGCCATTTGTCAAAGTCATTCAACACTTGGCTTTAAGGCTTCATGCAAGAGGCCACTTGGAAATAGATAGGATATTTTAAAAATAAATAAAAAAACTCATGGCTATTGGTTGTAAATGAATTTTTAAAAAGAAATTTTTGACTTTACATTATGAATAATTCCAACAATCCTCCACTAATGCAAAGACAAAAATAGAACAATTCTGGGCAAAAGAAGGAACATGTAATTAAGTGTTAATATCTTTCGATTTGAATTGACACGTAGTGAAATGAGGCAACAACTAACATCCCCAAAGTGAAGTACTCTTGAACTGAATGGACATTAGCTGAGATCCCCACAACACATACTATATCCTTAATTTTATGCAAATTCTGCGATACTAACAAAGTATTTTTATGGTCATGCACATACATTGGGTCTCATGAGGGCTCTAGAAAGATATCCCAAGTCTTTCATAAAAGGCGACCGCACCTTTATACTCACGTAGGTGATTCCATCAAGTCTATCTACACATAGACTACCTTAAGGCTATGGAATCATTAAGAACAAAATAAGCTCAACCTTATAAAGTACTACCACACGCCATAGGGATAGGAAATGTAGTGCATATTAAGGTCTCATATGGATTCATTTGACCATAAATGGGTATCCACCATACTTCCTAAATCCATGGGCTTTAGCCCCATCCCCCTCGACATTTCAAGGATACTTTCCTTGACAAGCCCTTCGTTAAAGGATCCGCTAAATTTCTTTCGGATCTTACATATTCCAAGGAAATAACACCATGTTTCAATAACTGTTTTACCGCACCATGCCTAATGCGGATATGTCTTCTTTTTCCATTGTACACACTATTTTTGGTAATTCCAATCGCCGCCTGTGAGTCACAATGTAGAGAAACTGGTGAAGCTTGCCTTCCCCACAAAGGCATGTCTGCCAATAAGTTTCTCAACCACTTGGCTTCTTGTCCTACCAACTCAAGGGCAATGAATTCAGACTCCATAGTAGATCGTGCTATACAAGTCTGTTTTGAAGACTTCCATGAAATAGCACCTGCACCCAAAGGAAACACATAGCCACTGGTGGAACTAACTTCATCATTGTCAGTAACCCAGTTTGCATCACAAAATCCTTCTAAAACAGCAAAAAATTTATTAAATGCAAACACCAATCCATAGTACCTCTCAAATACCTTAGCAAACGATGAAGAGCATTCCAGTGTTCACTACTAGGATTGTGAGTATATCTACTCAATCTACTAACAGCATAAGCAATATCAAACATCACACTACCAATTATTTTAGCATACTCAGTTTGAGAAATACTAGATTCCTTATTCTTTTTCAAGTGTACGCTAGGAGCAAAAGGAGTTCTCACAGGTGCTACATCAAAATAACTAAACTTTTTCAATATTTTCTCAATATAATGAGACCGAGACAATAAAAAACCATTAGAAGTTCTTTTTATTTTAACCCCTAAAATCACATATGCTTCTCCAAGATCTTTCATTTCAAATTTGGAAGATAAGAAATTCTTAGTCTCATTAATGACATTCACATTAGGGCCAAAGATTAACATGTCATCCACATACAAACATATAATAACACGATCTGATCCTATCATCTTGGAATAAACACAAGTATCAGATGCATTAACAACAAAACCATTACCCACTAATGTGCTATTAAACTTTTTGTACCATTGCTTAGGTGTCTGTTTTAGACCATACAAACACTTTCTCAATTTGCATACTTTATTCTCATGTCATTGGATCATAAATCTCTCAGGTTGAGACATATAGATCTCTTCCTCTAAATCACCATTTAGGAAAGTCATTTTAACATCCATTTGATGTATCACTAAATTATGAATAGCGGCTAAAGCAACAAGAGTTCTAATAGTCTCTATCTTAGTCACATGAGAATAAGTGTCAAAGTAATTAAAGTTTTTCTTTTGGTTAAAACTCCTAATAACAAGTCTAGCCTTATATTTCTCAATTGTACCATCAGGTCTCAATTTCTTCTTAAATATCCACTTGCTACTTATGGGTTTACAACCTTTAGGCAAATCAGACAAGTCCCAAGTGTGATTAGAAACTATAGCGTCAAATTCACTTTTAATGGCCTCTTTCCAAAAACTAGCATCTATTGACCTCATTGCTTCATTGTATGTCTTAGGGTCTTCTTTTATTAAATAGATTGACACTAATTCATCACTCAAAACATCAAGATCAATATTTTCAGTCAAGAAAGTGGTAATAAAGCCAGGACCAAAGCTAGCTTCAATTCTACGCCTCTTACTTCTTCTAAGTTTATTTTTATGCTCATTAGCAGTAACACTAGAAGAAGGTACAATATGAGAGTTAATAGACATAGATGTAGAAGCATTGTTCGGCACATCACTAGGCACATTATTTTTCAATGGAAAAACATGCTCAAAAAATTCTGCATCTCTGGATTCACAAATAAAACTATCATTCAAAGACATAAATCTATATGCAACACTATTTTGAGCATAACCAATGAAAATAGCATCAAAAATTTTGGGTCCAACAGTTACTTGTTTAAAATCAGGTACACCAACCTTAGCCAAACACCCCCACACTTTCAAAAAATTTAAGTTAAGGGCAAACCCGTTCCATAACTCATATGGAGTTTTATCTAACTTCTTATGAGGGACTTTATTAAGAACATAGCATGCAGATAAAACATCTTCCCCCAACGTATTATCAGATAAACCCGAACCCAAAAGCATAAAATTCATTATTTCCTTAAGGGTTCTATTTTTCCATTCGGCTACACCATTTTGTTGGGGAGTATAGGGAGCACTAATCTCATGTATAATACTATTTTCCTCACAAAAGGCTTCTACAGTATTAGTACTTTATTCACCACCCCTGTCAGACCTAAGTCTCTTGATTTTTCTGTCTAATTGATTTTCTACTTCTGCCTTGTATTTTAAAAATATGCTTTCAGCCTCATCTTTTGACTTAAGAAGATATACCTTAGTGTATCTAGAAAAGTCATTTACAAAGGTGATGTAGTATTTCTTTCCACCTTTACTAACAGTGTTCTTGAAATCTGCTAAGTCTGAATGTACTAGTTCAAGCAATTCTGTTTTTCTACTAATTACATTCTTAAAAGGCTTTTGGTTATGTTTTGCTTCTACACAAACATGACACTTAGAAAAATTATCAACATTAACTGCAGGAATTAATTCTATTTTTCCAAGTATTTTAATAGAAGCAATATTAACATGACCTAGTTTACCATGCCACAAATAAATAGTTTCAGCAATATAAGCAGAATTGAAAGTACTAGCATTATTAGCAATCTCTTGAGAGATGTTCAGTACAAATAAACCCCCACTAAGGTAACCCTTACCAACAAAGTCTCCCCCACGAGAAATAACAACTTTATCAGATTCAAAAATAAGTTTAAGACCTACCTTGTTGAGAAGCGCACCAGAAACTAAGTTTCTACATACATACATAACATTGTTCAAAGCTAAAGTTTTTCCAGAAGTTAATTTAAGAAGAATTTTTCCTTTACCCATAACTCCAGCTGTAGTGGAGTTACCCATGTAGACACACTTTCCATCAGCAGATTCCTCAAAGTCGTGAAACAACTCTTTGTTGGCGCAAAGATGCCTTAAAGCGCCTGTGTCCAATATCCAGTCAGTCTTGTTTGCCTCAACAACCACAGCAACAATGACATCACCACCCTCAGTAAGGTTAGCTTGGGCTAGAGCTTTTCCTCAACCCTTTGAGCTTTGTCCTTGTCTCTGGTTGCACTGAAAAGCCTTGTGACCAATTTTTTCGCAGACATAGTAAGGTCCTTTCGACTTTTGAATATGGCCCTCCGGCTTATTGAAGTAATTTTGCTTCTTCACATGTCCTTTCTTCTGGACTTTCTTCTGTTTTCCTTTAAACTCGTCTTTCACAAGATACTAGAAGATTCCACAAGGTTAGCTTTAGAATAATTAAGAGAGAGAGATTTCATCTTATCCTTAAGCTGTTCAGACTCCTCATCTTTGAGACGATTTGCTTCCTCAGTCCTCATGTGACTGATTAGTTCTTGAAGAGTTAAGTTTTTCTTCTTGTGTTTTAGTTGATTCCTGTAATCACTCCAGGAAGGTGGAAACTTTTCAAGCAAAACATTAGCCTGAAGAATATCACACATCTCCATGCCCTCGTTCAAAACATCAGCAGTTAGGTTCTCATACTCGTGAACCTGTTCCATGATTGGCTTATCATCAACCATCTGAAACTTGATCCACTTTCCAACAACATACTTCTTTTTTCCCGCGTCATCATCACCATATTTCTTCTCCAAACTGTCTCATATGACTTTAGTAGATTTATAATTTATAAACAAATCAAATACAGGGTTAGTCATATTATATATGAAATCGCTTTCAAATTTTAAGAAAAATGAGTAGATAATATTGACTAAGAACGAGAAGGAAAGAAGAACAACTTATAAAAAATATTGTGTCGTGGCAAGCCACTGCCTTGAAAGCGATTTTGGCCCGACTAGGTGCAAATAGTTAAGGTCGATCGCTCCCCAAGGTTCCACAGCACCTCCAAACACGTGCACTCGTGGCTGGAAGTTTAGAATTTGCACAAAACAGCTGCCAGAAAGAAGATAAGATGATGGTATTTTCTATAGTTGTTACAGAGATTGAAAAATATTATAGGAAGAAGGTAATGATTATCAAGATAGATTCTTGGTTAAGATTGAGTGATTATGAAGGTTAATCCATAACCTATTTATAGGCAATTAAGGAGGTTGCATGTATGACAAGTGTCGAGAGTCTTTTGACACTTGTCCCATTATATAGTCCACTTGGCTCCAATATTGACAAGTGTATCTTGTCTTCCATACATGAAGCCACATGGTAGATTTGCATAGCCATTTGTCAAAGTCATTCAACACTTGACTTTAAGGCTTCATGCAGAGGCCACTTGGAAATAGATAGGACATTTGAAAAATAAATAAAAAAACTTATGGCTATTAGTTGTAAATGAATTTTAAAAAAAAAATTTGACTTTGCATTACGAATAATTCCAACAGATTTCTTGATTGTATTCTTGTTCCTTACTGTATCTTGCTCGTTCGAAAGCAAATTTCAGTTTCTTGGACAGAGTCATTGACAAATCTGTCTCAGTTGGAAGCAACAAAATAATCAGTAACATAGTAACCAGCACCAGACAATCAGATCTAAGCACTAGATTTTCATTTTTGTCATTTTATTAGGTTCCAGTATAGGTATAGAAGGTGAATCTCATTGTAGATAAGACATACGTTGTTCATAAAATCAAAATCAGGTTGGGTAAGGCGTGTTTAGGTCTATATGAATAAAATTAAGCCACTTAATCCTGCAATTAATACTATTTTCATGATCCAAGTTGAAATTCTCCAGCATACTGAGTAGCTTATACTACTTGAAAATATCAAAAAGAAAAAAGTTGACGTTGTTGAGAAATTTCACCAGAAATGATCGCGCAATACTTAGTAACAAGCCAATAATGCAGGCAGCTCAGCCTAATCATTCTTGCATTACAAAGAATTTCCCATTTTTAAGATTCTTTGTTGCAAATGATTGCTCTTCCCGAAAGCCTAAAGTATACAAAATATAAGTCCACCATTACAGTCCTTCTCTTTGCTTTGTTTTGCTCTGCGACCGTATCTTCGTATTTCCTTTTACTTGATTCAAAATCTGTTGTCGAAGCTGTGTTAAAACAGAAATTAGAAAACTGTTAGAAGAAACAAAAAATTTGTAAACAATAAGAAATATTCCGAGTCCACAATTTGCTTGTACGTCCTTAAGGAATTTTAACCCCCTCACAAGTTGACAAGGTAATGGATTAAATCCTCCCAGGATGAAACGGAATAAACCTTCCTGCAACAGTGGCAATATAAACTGCAGGATACCAACGAACTCAGAGAACGGAAAAAAATCACACTTACGAATTTGAGAGAGAGACTGCGGAGTAGAATGCAGTACTTTTAAGAAGGAAATTCTGGATTTTCAGTGAATGAAAAGGAAGCCATGCCTCAGAATTTATAGGCAATTGTCGGAAGATGTGTGATGTCTGTTCAGAAAGAGGTGTCTATTCAGAAGGGAAAGGCAGCTTCAGCGTTTTGGATTATACATTCCAGTTAATTCAGTTAATGAACTGACTGGCACTTAATTAATTCTTAAATAATTAATTAAATAACTTTTGTCCAAAAAATAATCTTATCGATCGATCATTTGAAAAATCCAAATCCAAATCCAAAGCCGAAGCCGAGCCGAGCGACGATGACGACGCGAATGTTCATTCTCTTCAACTCCTTTTAAGAGCTCTAAGAAGTGATCCTATTTTATACACACAAGTGTAGTTGTCTTTCACCAATGTGGTACAAAGTTCATGACAAAGCTCACTTGATTCAAATTTTCATTTTCCTCCATTTTATTTTCCACCAAATTCCAATTCACACTCCTTGTCTCTAAATCCCAATGGCTTAAAGTCCAACAATCCCCCACATGAATGGGAATGGCTGTAACAAGAATGATCATAGATGGACGCTGTGTGATTTGCAAGTAAGGATTAATTGCATCTGGATAAGTAGGTTTCCCTTTGAACTTTCCGTAGTGAACATATGTCGGATATACTCGGTCAATCGGTAGATTTGATATCTTTGAACCGTCGAACTTTAGTGTATACCTAGACAACCATATGTCACACAACCAACCCTTAACCGTCTTTTGGTTCTCATTGTTGTGTTCGTTTCAGCCATGAACACCACCTGGTTTTATAAGTGCGTAGAGAATTGGCCTTACAGAATTCTCATTGAAGCGGCTTCACTTCACACTTACATAGGTGATTCCTAAACGTGTAATCTTTTAGATTAACACCACATCAAACTTAGGTAATCATTAAAGAACGTGTAAAGTTCTATCCTTGTTATTGAACATTGTCTTCATCACGAAAAGGGACCAAAGATTTTACTATT
>ML433804.1:68617-97638 GCA_005239525.1 Nicotiana knightiana | reverse complement strand
ACTATAACCAATCCTACACATGTGTATAATCCAACATAAAGTTCCTCAACCGATCAACTACTCAAAAATACCCATAACTAAGAATTTCCACCAAATGAATCTCTATCAACTTGATATTAAACCCATAAACACAATAAAAGCAAATAAATATCATATAATTGCAAATTTCCGACTCACGGTCATGCTTGACAACAACATATAGGTACTCGTCACCTCACCTATACATTGAACATGGAATAAACACGTAGCAATTAGAACTCAATACCTATTTCCTCAAGCTAAGGTTAGGCCAAACACTTACCTCGACTCCGAAGATCAAAATAAAGCCTCAAGCACCATTTTTCCTCTCAAACTCGACTCTGAAACAATTGTATCTAGACATAATTGACTCAATAACATCAGAAATTGCTCAACAATTCAATCTCAATGCCTAATTAAATATTTTCCAACATTCTTCCCAAAAATCCAAAAATCGACCCCGGGCCCGCTTGGTCGAAACACGAGGTTCGGACCAAAATCCGATCACCCACGAGCCCGAATGTACAATTTGTTTTGAAATCCGACCCCAAAACGAGGTCAAATTCCCAAATATTCAAAAAGCCCTAACTCTACTCAAAACCCCAATTTCTACCTTTGATTTCATGTTTTTAGGCCTAGAATCTAATAGATATAGATGAAAAATGGGAGAAAACAATGTTAGAATCACTTACCTAAGAGGTTATGGTGAAGGAACTCTTCAAGGGTCGTCTATGGGGTTTGGAGAAGAAGAGGGTTTTTGATTTTTTTATAAAATCCCGTAATGAACATTCTGTTTTTCACACTTAAAATGACTAGGCGTTTTTGACCTATGCGATCGCGGAAAAAGGGCTGCGATCGCATAGAGGACTGTTTATTTAAACTACGCGATCGCGAAGAAGCCTGTGCGTTCGCAGAGCTCTATAGACCCCACCCTACGCGATCGCAGACCATTAGGTGCGGTCGCACTGAACCTCTACTGTCCCCTCCCCAAGCTCACCTACACACCTGTGCGGATGCAAGCCCCCTTGTGCAATCGCATAAGGTAACTGACCCCTCCCCCTCTCAAAGCTATGCGATCGCAACTATACCTATGCGATCGCATAGTGTAAAACACCAGACACCAGAAAAATCATTTTACACCAGAAATTTTATTTAAGGTTTTCACCCCGACACCTATCCGAAACTCACCCGAGCCCTCGGGCTCAAAATCAAATATACACACAACCTCAAAAACATACCACGGACTTATTCAAGTAATCAAAACACAAAAATAACATCATAAACATCGAATTAAACCTCAAAATCAATGAAATTCCTTTAAACTTCCAAAACTTCTAAATTTCCATTTTCGATCCGAATCACGTTAAACTAAGTCTGTTTCCCACCAAATTTCACAAATAACACATATAAGACATATTGAACCTGTTCCCGGCTCCGGAACCATAATACGGACCCGATATCACAGGTTTCACATCAAATCTCATTTTCAAAGACCTTTATATTTTTCAGAAAATAATTTTCTTCAAAAATTCATTTCTCGGACTTGGGACCTCGGAATTCGATTCCGGGGATACGCCCAAGTCCCATATTTTCCTACGGGACCCTCCGGGACCATCAAATCACGGGTTCGGGCCCATTTTACCAAAAATGTTGACCTAAGTCAACTTTATTCAAATAATTATTATAATTCATCATTGTATCAATTTTCCACATAACAGCTTCCCGGCTACACGCCCGGCTGCGCACACACATCGAGGTGAGATAAAAGGAAGCGTTCATGGCCTCGAAACACATATTTAGCTAAAATTACACGGGATGACCTTTTGGGTCATCACAATGCATGAGAATACAAGTAGAGCATGTAACAGTTATGGCAGGTAAATAGACAATATGACAATAACGGAAAGGAAACAGGCAAAACAGACAAGTTGGAGGCGCATAAATACTCTTCATCTCACATATACACTGCTCACATGAATTTCATATAGCAAATAGGTCGAGGGTTCCTAATCCCTCAAGTCAAGGTTAGACACAACACTTATCTCGCTCCATAGGCCACTCAATGCTCAATTACAACCTTTGCTATAGAATCCACCTCCAAACCACTCGTATCTAGCCACAATTAACTCAATAACATCAAATATTTCTAAAAGAATCAATTACAATGCATAAATTTAGATTTCCCAAAGTTCCTCCTAAAAAGTTAAAAATCGACCCCGGGCCCACTTGGTCAAAACCCGAGGTTCGGACCAAAACCCATTCACCCATTCATCCCCGATCCCGATTATGTAATTAGTTTCGGAATTCGACCCCAAATTGAGGTCTAAATCTCCAATTTGCAAAAACTCCCAATTCTTCCTAAATCACTATTTTTCTACCATGAAAGAACAACGATTAGGGCTAGGAATTTAATGGGTGATGTTAGAAATGGAAGAAAGTTAGTTAAAGAGTACAAACCTATGAATTGGTGTTGAGTTTTTCCTTCAAAATCGCACCTAGGCCGAGCTCTAATGGGGAGTTTATGAAAAATGGGTAAAATCCCGTTTTTGAAATATTTTAAGGTCTGGGCGTCAGGCCTTCTTTGCGTTCGTGAAGGGCCAGCCGCGTTCGCGATATGCAGTAGCCTGAATGGCTTTCGCATTCGTGAAGGGTTGCACGTGTTCGTGATGGTCTGTCCCCCTGGACATCGCGTTCGTGAGCCTTGGTTCGCGTTCGTGTAGAACAACCCACTGATCCCCAGCCCACCTTCAATTACTCCACGCGTTCGCGTGTTGCCGGCCGCGTTCGCGAAGAGCAGATCCCCAGTGCTCCATGTTTGCGACCATGGCCTCGTGTTCGCGTAGAACAAACTATCCCCCAGCCTAGCTCACACTTCGTGTTCGCGAGAGAGCCTTCGCGCACACGAATAAGGAAACCAGAAGGCACCTGAAACTGCAGAAAAACCAGATTTCTAAGTCCATTTCACCCATAGCCTATCCGAAACTCACCTGAGCCCTCAGGGCTCCAAACCAAACATGCACGCAAGTCCTAAAACATCATACACAATTGCTCACGTGATCAAATCGCCAAAAATAACACCTAGAACTACGAATTGAACATCAAATCGAATTAAATTTTCAAGAAAACTTTGAAATTCCTATTTTCACAACCGGACGTCCAAATCACGTCAAATCAACTCCGTTTCTCACCAAATTCGACAGACAAGTCAAAAATATTATAGTGGACTTGTACCGGTTACCGGAACCAAGATACGGACCCGGTATCAATAAATCCAAACAATAGTCGATTCTTAAATATCATAAATCTTTCAAACTTTAAATTTTCAACCAAAATCAATAACTCGAGCTAAGGACCTCCGAATTCGATTCTGGGCATACGCCCAGGTCCAAAATTACGATACGGAATGATCGGAACCGTCAAAATATAGATTCGGGTCCGTTTTATCAAAACGTTGACCGAGGTCAACTTAAATGAATTTTTAAGGCACAATTCTTATTTTTATCAGTTTTTAACATATGAGACTTCTGGAAGAACACCTAGACTGTGCATGCAAATTGAGGAAGGATAAAATGAGGTTTTTGAGACTTCGAAACATAGAATTAGGTTCTAAAATATAAGATGACCTATCGGGTCATCACATTCTCCACCTCTAAAACAATTGTTCGTCCTCGAACGGACATAGAAAAGTACCTGAATTGGTGAATAGCTGGGGATATCTACTCCGCATGTCCGACTCGTACTCCCAAGTAGCTTCCTCGACGGGCTGACCTCTCCACTACACTCGGACTGAAGGATAACTCTTCGACCTCAACTGACGAACCTGCCGGGCTAAAATAGCCACCGGCTCCTCCTCATAAGTCAAATCCTTGTACAACTGGACAGAGCTGAAATTTAACACGTGGGAAGGATCGCCATGATACTTTCAGAGCATGGACACATGGAACACTGGATGAACTGATGATAACCCCGGAGGCGATGCAAGCCTGTAAGCCACCTCTCCAACTCTCTCGAGAATCTCAAAAGGTCCGATATACCTAGGACTCAGCTTGCCCTTCTTTACAATCCTCATGACACCCTTCATGGGGGATACCCGAAGAAACACTCTCTCCTGGACCATGAATGGAACATCACGAACTCTACGGTCGACATAACTCTTCTGCCTGGAATGAGTTGTGCGAAGTTGATCCTGGATAATCTTGACCTTATCCAAGGAATCCTGTACTGGATTTGTACCCAATAACCAAGCCTCCCCCGGCTCAAACCACCCAACTGACGACCGGTACCGCCTCCCATATAATGTCTCATAGGGATCCATCTGAATGCTCGACTGGTAACTGTTGTTGTAGGAGAACACTACAAGGGGAAAAAATGAATCCCACGATCCTCCGAAATCTATGAAACATGCGTAGAGCATATCCTCCAAGATCTGAGTAGTGCGCTCGGACTGTCAGTCCGTCTGAGAATGAAATGTTGTGCTCAACTCAACCCGCGTGCCCAACTCACGTTGTACTGCCCTTCAAAAGTGCGAGGTGAACTGCATACCTCAATCAAAAATGATAGACATGGTCACACCATGAAGACATACGATCTCGCAGATGTAAAGCTCTGCCAACCGCTCCAAAGAATAGGTAACTGCCACAGGAATGAAGTGCGCTGACTTAGTCAGCCTGTCCATAATGACCCAAACAACATCAAAATTCCTCTGAGTCCGTGGGAGCCCAACAACAAAGTCCATAGGGTTACACTCCCACTTCCACTCAAGAATCTTTATCTACTGAAGCAAACCACCGGGTATCTGATGCTCATACTTCGCTTGCTGACAATTCAGGCACCGAGCTACATAAGAAACTATATCCTTATTCATCCTCCTCCACCAATAATGTTGCCGCAAGTCCTGGTACATCTTGGCGGCGCCCGGATGAATAGAATACTGGGAACTATAGGCCTCCTCAAGAATCAACTCACGATATCCATCCACATTAGGCACACAAACACGACCCAACATCCTCAAAACCCCATCATCACCAACTGCAACCTACTTGGCACCATTGTGCCGCACTGTAGCCCTAGGACCAACAAATGAGGGTCGTCATACTACCGATCTCTGATATGCTCAAACAAGGAAGACTGTGCAATCTAGAACACGACTGGGCTCTGAAATATCCAACCTCACAAACTGGTTGGCCAAAGTCTGAACATCTGATGCTAGCAGCCTCTCACGAACTAGAATGAACGCAAGTCTGCCCATACTCGCTGCCTTCGTACTCAATGCGTCGGCCACCATATTGGCCTTCCCGGTATGATACAAGATGGTGATGTCATAGTCTTTCAATAGCTCCAACCACCTCCTCTATCTCAAATTGAGATCCTTTTGCTTGAACAAATACTGAAGGCTCCGATGATCCATGAAAACCTCACACAGCATGCCATAAATATAGTGCCTCCAAATCTTCAGCGCATGAACAATGGCTACCAACTCTAAATCATGGACATGGTAATTTTCTCATGAACCTTCAACTGCCGCGATGCATATGCAATCACCCTGCCCTCCTACATCAATGCTGCACCGAGACCAATATGGGACGCATCACAATATACCGTGTAAGATCCTGAACCTGTGGGCAACACCAACACTGGTGCTGTAGTCAAAGCTGTCTTGAGCTTCTGAAAGCTCGCCTTACACTCGTCTGACCATCTGAATGGGGCACCCTTCTGGGTCAACCTGGTCAATGAGGCTGCTACAAATGAAAACCCCTCCACAAATTGACGGTAATAGCCTGCCAAACCCAAGAAACTCCTGATCTCCGTAGCTGAAGTGGGTCTAGGCCAGTTCTGGACTGCCTCAATCTTCTTAGGATCTACCTGAATGCCCTCTGGTGATACAACGTGGACCAAGAAAGCGACTGAATCCAACCAAAACTCGCACTTTAAAAATTTAGCATACAACTGGCTGTCTTTTAGAGTCTGACGCATAATCCTGAGATGCTGCTCATGCTCCTCTCGACTGTGGGAGTGGATCAAGATATCGTCAATAAACACAATCACAAAGGATTCCAAGGAACTCTTGAACACTCGGTTCATCAAATCCACGAATGATGCTGGGGCATTTGTCAACCCAAAAGACATCACCAGAAACTCATAATGCCCATACCGAGTTCGGAAAGCTGTCTTAGGAACATCAAATGCCCTAATCCTCAACTGATGATAGCCCGATCTCAAATCAATCTTCAAAAACACCTTGGAACCTTGAATCTGATGAAATAAGTCATCAATCCTCGGTAACAGATACTTATTCTTGATGGTGACTTTGTTCAACTGCCGATAATCTATACACATCCCCATCGATCCATCATTCTTCTTCACAAACAACACTGGTGCACCCCTGGGCAAGACACTAGGTATAACGAAGCACTTACAAAGCAAATCCTACAACTGTTCCTTCAATTCCTTCAACTCTGGAGGGGCCATACGATACGGTGGAAAGGAAATGGGCTGAGTGCCCAGAGCCAAATCAATACAGAAATCAATATCCCTGTCAGGTGGCATCCCCGGCAGGTCTGCAGGAAATACCTCTAGAAACTCACGAACAACTGGAGCGGAATCCATAGAAGAAACTTCTGCACTAGAATCACGGGCATAAGCCAAATAGGCTAAACACCCATTCTCGACCATATGTCGATCCTTCATATAAGAGATAACTTTGCTGGTAGAATGGCCAAGAGTCCCTCTCCACTGTAATCGAGGAAACACTGGCAAGGTTAAGGTCACCGTCTTGGTGTGATGGTCCAATATAGCGTGATAAGGTTACAACCAATCCATACCCAATATAACATCAAAATCAACCATATCGAGGAGTAGAAGATCTGCACTAGTCTCAAGACTCCCAATAGTGACCACAGACGAATGATAAACGTGATCTACAACAATAACATCCCCCACAGGTGTGGACACATATACCGAGGCACTCAAAGAATCACGAGGCACAACCAAATATGAAGCAAAATAAGATGACACATAGAAGTAAGTAGACCCCGAATCAAATAGAACTGAAGCATCTCTACTGCAAACTGAAACATTACCAGTAATAAAAGTATCAGATGACTCAGCCTCAAGCCTGGCTTAAAAAGCGTAACATCTGGGCTGGGCCCCACGACTCTGAACCATATTCCTGGGATGGCCTCTAGCTGGCGGGCCTCCACCTCTAATAGCCTGACATCTACCTCTAATAGTCTGGCCCCTACCTCTGGTTGCCTTACCCTTGCTTCTAGCTGACTGAGCTGGCGGTGCAGCAACTGGTGCTAGAACCATGGAATGAGAACCTTGATGCTGTGGTGGAACACCCAATAGTTTAGGACAGGTCCTCCTGATATGCCATAACCACCACACTTGAAACATCCATCCAGGTATTGTGGCGGTGGAAGCTGAGACTAACCCGAACGGTCTGGATGACCACGATAATAACTCTGAATATGAGGTGCACTGATAGGAGCTGGTGGTGCAATGTAGGATGGATTTCCAAAAAGAGGCACATAAGGACTACGACTGAATGAAATGGCCTGGGAGGACGAACTCTACCTAAAGTACCCCTTCCTCCAGACGAGGCATCGCTGAACCTACCGGAATGACGAGGTCTCTTGTCAGACCCCTAACCTCCTTATCTAAGAACCATCTTGACTCGCCTGGCGACATTGGCAGTCGCCTGAAAAGAAATCTCACTCCAGTATCCTTAGCCATCTGCAATCTAATAGGCTGAGAAGTCCCTCAATAAACCTCCTCGCCCTCTCTCTCTCGGTAGAAAGAAGAAGGACAACATGAAGAGCCAAATTCTCAAAACGGGTCTCATATTGAGTAACAGTCATACTGCCCTGATGGAGACGCTCGAACTGACGGTGGTGCTCCTCTATAAAGATGATAGGAAGAAAATTCTCTAGGAAGAGATGAGAGAACATGGTCCCAAGTAAGAGCAGAAGACCCAACTGCTCTGGTCAACAAATAATCTCTCCACCATTTCTTGGCAGAACCAGTCATCTCGAATGCAGCAAAGTCGACCCCATTGGTCTTCAATATACCCATGTTCCGGAGCACCTCATGAAAGCTATCAAGATACTCCTAGGGATCCTCTGAATTAGCACCACTGAAGTGAACTAGGAAGAACTTGGTAAACCTGTCCAATCACAAATCCTCAGAAGACATAGCTGACCCATCACCGGTCTGTGCCACAACAACCGGCTGAACTAATCCGACTAGATGGGCTGCTGGAGTCTAATACTGGGGAGCCGTCTGCTCCGGAGTGTGAGTTGCAGGAGTCTGGGCTCCTCCTCCAGCCTAAGAGACGGCTGGTGCCATGGGAAATGCACCAGTTTGGGCCACACTCTCCATAAGGACCACCAAACGGACCAAAGCATCCTGAAGCACTGGGGTGGCAATGAACCCCTCGTGGACCTGAGCTGGCCGGTAGGAAAAGTCTGACCTGGAACCTCCTCCTAGAACTCTACCTGAGGCTCCACTAATGGGGCTGCTGCTCGGACTCTAGGCTGATCCTTGCCCCTGCCTCGGCCTCTGCATCGCCTCGACCTCGACCTCTGCCCCTCGTAGGAGCTGCTACTAGAGGCTCTGGCTGCTGCTCACCTGAAGAAGCGGTACGTGTTCTCGCCATCTGCGAGAGAATAAGAGAAGAAGAGTTCAATCAGTATTGAGAAAACAAAGTTGCACAATAGAGCAGAATAGAACTAAAATTTGTTCCTAAACTTTTAGCCTCTAGGAGATAAGTACAGACGTCTTCGTACCGATCCCCCAGACTCTACTAAGCTCTCTCGTGAATTGTGAGACCTAGGCAACCTAGCGCTTTGATACCAACTTGTCACGACTCGAGATTTCCACCGTGGGGACAGTGATGTCGCCTAACATTACACTTGCTAGGAAAGACACGTTAGAGAATCATTAGCCAATTCTTTTACATTTTCAGTGATTAACAACAAATAAGCTATAACGAGTGAAAATAAGCGTGAAATTTTATATAATAGCTTCATAATATGTACTACTACCCAGAATCCGGAGTCACAATTCATGAACATTCTATAATTTACTACAAGTAAAAGTCTGAAAGGAATACAACTATTTTGAAAATAAAGAAACAATAAAATATGAGGTATAGAAGGGGACGCCCGGGCCTGCGAACGCCGACAGGTCTACCTTGGGTCTCCCAGCCGATGAATCCTACAACCAACCTCTCGATAAACTCAGACCAACTCCAAAATCTGCACAGGAAGTGTAGAGTACAGTATTAGTACAACCAACCCCATCTAATGGTAAGTGTCGAGCCTAACCTCGACGAAGTAGTGATGAGGCTACGGCGGGTCACTCACAATATAGACTGTATGCAATATGAATAATAAAAGCAGAAAAGGAAGACAAAATAGAAGTAAGTAATAACTTGCAAGGAATAACTACAATTCTCAGAAGTAATTCAACAGCGTTCAGATACTACCAATCCTTAAGTGCAAATAAGAATACCGTACAGCTAACATAGTGCAGGGAAAACATAAAAATATAAGTTGTTGCGGCGCGCAACCCGATCCCAACGTACATATCATATTCCCCCATATTTACTCTTAATGACATAAACAGCAGAATATAAATAAAAGTGTTGCAGCATGCAACCTGATCCCACCATATCACAATAATCACAATCACATTTCACCCTTATTCCACCACAATCCACCCTTATTACACCTTTTGCAGCGTGCAACCCGATCCCACCGTACATTATCAATTCGCCCTTATTCCTCCTCAATATATCACCCTTATTCCACCTGTTGCGACGTGCAACCCAATCCCACCATATCAATATCAATTACTCAGTATGTACAAAAATTTCACAATTTAATTCATAAACCTTTCACAATGCTTAAACTTAAAACCGAAACAAATAGAAAGCTTGTACACTATGAAAATCACATAAGTAATAATACTCAGCGAGACCAATTCCGAATATAGCACAAAAGTACTGATTAACCAGCTTAGACAAATAATAGGAAATAATGAGGCTATGGAACAACAACTACTATTAACATAGAGAAACGATGTCTAACAAGTAGCAACTAGGCATGGGAATAAAAGTAGAGCATGTATAGTTATGGCAGGTAAAGAGACAATATGAGAAGATCGGTGGCGTGCCCCCTTTTTCCTCGCGAAATCGGGTTTCGACACTTTTGGGGCAACTCCTCTTTTTGGGACGGGTTTAAGGAATTGGAAGAGTCGCCACCTAACGTATTAAGGTGTGTTAGGGCACCTAAAGCAGATAACTCATATAACCAGTTTACATCATCAAAGGTCGGGTAAGGGCTCAAATTACCTTGAGGGGAAGGTGTTAGGCACCCCTCGAGGTCCACAACGGTGGGTCCCGGACGAACTTAAATTAAGCAAATTAGTCCGAAAAAAGGGAAGAAAATAATTTGAACAAATACAATATTCAATCTATTTTTAAGCAAGAGTATATAGAAAGAGGGGTGGGGGATTCCTAAGTTTTTTAGCCTATAGGATCATTCCATGCAATACTTTGTAACTCCCTCAAGTCGGGGTGTTACTCATAGTATTAAAGCACAGACTATCATCTCCTTACTACCCAATTACTATCTTTAGGTTGTTACTTAAGTGTTCTAGTTGATTCTAGCTCGTTCCCTATGCGTGCACTACCCGTCCCTTATCTATGGCCCTGGAGGTATTAGGACCTCTATTTGGGATAGTTATGGACCAACCTATATTACTTAAAATGTGAAATCTAGGCGACAAACAAAAACAAATAGGACTTCAGATGAGGAACACGTATGGGCTCACATTGACCTCCGCACATAGACAACAAAAGCACGCAAACTTTATTAACTTTGGAATCCTATAGGCAGGATATCTATGTGGTAAAACAGAATGCCGAGACAGTTTTATTAAGGCGAGCATTGTGACCTATTTGTTTGCCTATTGATTTTATTCAGCATGAATCTGGCGCTTCAGGCAGTAATATGTCACAATTATAAACCTAGAATCATTACTAAGTCCTACATATATATTTCCTAAGTGATTGACAGTAGCGAATGAATTCAGAATCGACCAACAAGATCCTATAGGCATGATTTCTACGAGATTATTAATTACAGACCTATAGGCATGATTTCTAAGTGTAGTACTGATTTTAATCTATGGAGATAGGTTTAATTCCCTTTTCAATCCTATAGGCATGCTTTCTAATTGCTGGAGACTTAAACCTTATAGGCATGATTTCTAAATGCTGGAACTGGTTTTAGTCCTATAGACATGGTATCTAGTAACTGGATTGATTTAAACCCTATAGGCAGGATTTCTAAGTTTAAAACTGATTTTTAGTCTTATAGACATGATATCTATTAACTGTATATGGGTAGAATTTAAAAAGATTTCCAGGAAAGATGATTAGCTCAAACAACAAGGTCCTATAGGCATGATTTCTAATGCACGTTTTTTGAAAACATGTATAGATCCTATGAAGAGGATTTCTAGTGTATATCATTTAAACGAAAGTGATATAAGCAGGATCTCTAGTATGCAAAAATGTAAAAAAACAGAATCAAAATGATCGTGAAAGTCCTATAGGCAGTATTTCTAAGCACAGCATGGTACTCACATAGTTCAATCAGCATAATTAAATCCTATAGGCAGGATTTCTACCTAGTTTTAACAAAAGATANCCCCCCCCCCCCCCAGTTTCACTAAATATCCCCAAATCTGTTATTACAGCCCAGAATATCAAATGAATTACATAATAGTAATAATTACACTATAGGGAGCCTTCATAGGCCCAAAGAAACCTGGGAACCAGGCCTTCCACCATAACAACAACACAGAGATTCCTCCACAGTCCGTTGGAAATAGGTTTACAGTGTGTCAAAGTTTCCAAGGGCCTCAGGGACCGCATGCAATGCTTACACCATAACCACACATTCAGAAAGTAATTCATAAGAGATTGGAAAACCAGTCCCCAGTGTCTCAAAGTTCAGAGGAGTCTCATGTGGACCCTAGGCAGTTCTCACACTAGGGTGGTTGAGAACCTAAGGGACTAGGAGAGGGGTTTTAAAATCAGAAAGGGAGAAGGGGCAGGTTTTAAAACAGTTGGATTTCAAAAGAAACAGAATTCAAAACATAGAGTTGCAGACAGAACTGCACCAAGGAAAACAAACATAATTCATGCTCAAACACGTAGCTCAAATAAATTGAAGTCTAGTTAAGTTAAATACTCATGCTAGTACTTAAGACGATCATGGCTTTATCACAGAAGCAGTTAGACAAATAATTGAATTGGCCAAATACATGAAATAAAAAGACAGTGCAGAGGAGTTAAGCAACAAATTGACAAACAATTGAATTGGCCAAATACATGAAATAAAAAGACAGTGCAGAGGAGTTAAGCAACAAATTGACAAACAATTGAATTGGCCAAATACATGAAATAAACAGACAGGGCAGGGTAATTAAGCAACAAGTTGACTGATTACATGTTCATGGTGTGCAAAGTTCAGAATAGGTGTAGAATTAACAAGCAGTGCATGAAACAAATCAAACCTTAGGCTAACTTATGAGAGGATTCATATTATTCAAAACAACTTAATCCTAAATTAACAGTGTTACTAAATGGGATCATAGAATCATGTAAAGGACAGAATCATACCGGGAATTAAAGCATGTTAGTCGATCAAAGTGTAAAGAATGGAATTGCAAAGGTTAGGGCATACCAGTTAAGTAAGAAAATAAGCAAGTATGCCACAAAATGGAAATCCCAGAATAACTTGGCCTTGGCTTTCAGCCGGCCAAAACAAGAGACACTTAGCAAAGAAACCAGAACACTAGAGAACAAGAGAGCTTAAGTTTTGAGAGAGTATGAGAGTTCCAGCCTAGTTAAAAGGGAGAGGGAGAAGGGCTTAAATATCACTGAATTAAGCAGACAAATAAGGTAATAAGTCAATCATACACCATTAATGGATGAAGAATAATTCTCAGAACCAATTGAAGTCGGGGTTCAATCAATTAACAGTTATAACAACATGTAATCAGGCGAGTACCACTCAAAATAAGGAAATTATCAATCAACATGCAGTCTCCAAGAAAATAAGGTAAGGAAATAATGGAAGCATGGTAGGTTGAATGTAAATAAGGAAAACATCAACATCATACGAGAAAGGAAAGAGTAAACGAAAATCAGTAAAGACGAGGAGAGGTCTCAAACCCTAGTTTTTAGGTAAGCCCATAAAATCGGCGGAAAATAAAGATAGCTAACTACATATTGCATGTGATGAACATAGACCGGAAAATATTCAAGAGAAACACATAATCGAACCAGATCCAGTTCAAATGGAAAAGGGTCTGAAACCCTAATTTAGGGTAAGTAAAAGAAATCGACAAAAAATAGGCAGATTCATGCATAATAGAACGGATATAGACGGGATAGTACTTAAAATTAAAGCTTGAACCAGTTTTGTTCGAACCAAAAGAGGATCTGAAAACTCTATCCTTAGGGTTAAGTACGAATCAGTGAGAGATACAGAAATTAATCGTACTTACAAAGAGCAAGTGATGAACACAGAACGAAATAAGCAGCAAGTTAAGGATTTGAACCAATTTTGGTTTGATTCTGCTTACCATATTAGGAAAACAATCATGTAACACCATCAACGGGTAGCCAGTAGGGAAGAGGGGCCAATATGGTAAGGAGATGACGAGGGAATCTCATCATAGGCGGGATTAGGGGAGTGATTTTGGGTGACGACAACTTAGAGTGTTGAGAGGAGAAGAGGAAGAGATGAGAGAATACAGGGGCAACGAGTTTGGGTGAATGAGTTAGGGTTAGGGGAGTTGGTATAATTAAAAGGGTGGGGTGACTGTGAGCCGTTGATCTTCAAAGATCAACGACTGGGATCTTAAAGGGGATTGGGTCAGGGTTTTAAACAGGTATGGATATTTGATATGGGGTATTGGGCTGGGGTAATGGGTTAGGCTAGGTCCGAAATTAATTAAAAGGGGCTAGATTTTAAATACTCAATTAAATCAGTAAAATAATTTATAAAAATAGTTAATAAATAATAAAAATGTCATTTATATACGAAAATAATTTAAAATAATTACTTAACGTTATAAAAATATAAAAGGTCATTTTTCTGTGTAAATAAGGTCATTATGCATATATGTGGATATTATTGCGAAATATTACAATTATATCCTAAAGATGCAAATATAATTATACATAAAATGTTTACAGCTTAATATGAATATAAATGATGAAAATTAAGTAATAAATCATTATAAAATTATTTTTGATGCAATTAATAATTATTTAGATAATAACAATGCCAGAATAAATTGATTAAAAGCTTTTAAAAATTATGGAACATTATGAAAAAATGTTGGTTGATGCTCATGCACTATTTTGAAAGTATATATGTATTTATAAAATATATATAGAAAAAATTGGGTATCAACAAACGGAAAAGACACAGGCAAAACAGACAAGTTGGCGGCGCATAAGTACTCGTCACCTCACATATACACCGCTCACATGAATTTCATATAGCAAATAGGTCGAATGTTCCTAATCCCTCAAGTTAAGGTTAGATACAACACTTACCTCGCTCCACATGCCACTCAATGCTCAATTACAGCCTTTCCTCTAGAATCCACCTCCAAACCACTCGTATCTAGCCAAAATTAACTCAATAACATCAAATATTGCTAAAGGACTCAATTACAATGCATAAATTTAGATTTCCCAAACTTTCTTCCAAAAAGTCAAAAATCGACCCTGGGCCCACTTGGTAAAAATCCGAAGTTCGGACCAAAATCCATTCACCCCCGAGCCCGATTATGTAATTAGTTTCGGAATCCGACCCCAAATTGAGGTATAAATCCCCTATTTGCAAAAACCCCCAATTCTTCCTAAATCCCTAGTTTTCACCATGAAAGAACAAAGATTAGGGCTAGGAATTTAATGAGTGATGTTAGAAATGGAAGAAAATGAGTTAAAGAGTACAAACCTATGAACTGGTATTGAGTTTTCCCTTCAAAATCGCACCTAGGTCGAGCCCTAATGGGGAGTTTATGAAAAAATAGGTAAAATCTCGTTTTTGAAATGTTTTAAGGTCTGGGCGTCAGGTCTTCTTCGCGTTCGCGAAGGGCCTGCCGTGTTCGCGATGTGCAGTAGCTTGAATGGCTTTCGCATTCGCGAAGGGTTGCACGCGTTCGTGAGCCTTGGCTCGCGTTCGCATAGAACAACCCACTGATCCCCAGCCCACCTCCAATAACTCCATGCGTTCGCATGTTGCCGGTCGCGTTTGGGAAGAGCAGATCCTCAGTGCTCCGCGTTCGCGACCTTGGCCTCGCGTTCGCGTAGAACAAACTATCCCCCAGCTCAGCTCACACTTCGTGTTCGCGACCATGGCCCTGCGTTCACGTAGAACAAACTATCCCCTAGCCCAGCTCACACTTCGTGTTCGCGAACACAAAGAAAGAAACCAGAAGGCACCTGAAACTGCAGAAAAATCAAATTTCTAAGTCCAATTCACCAGTAGCCTATTCGAAACTCACCTGAGTTCTCAGGGCTCCAAACCAAACACGCAAGCAAGTCCTAAAACATCATGCAAACTTGTTCGCGTGATCAAATCGCCAAAAATAACACCTAGAACTACGAATTGAAAACCAAATCAAATGAAATTTTCAAGAAAACTTTGAAATTCCTTTTTTTTTACAACCGGACGTCCGAATCACGTCAAATCAACCCCGTTTCTCACCAAATTTGACAGACAAGTCATAAATATTATAGTGGACCTGTACCGGGCACCGGAAACCAAGATACGGACCTGATATCATAATCCAAACAACAGTCGATTCTTAGAAATCATAAATCTTCCAAACTTTAAATTATCAACAAAATTCAATAACTCGAGCTAGGGACCTCCAAATTCGATTCGGGGCATACGCCCAGGTCCCAAATTATGATATGGATCGGACCCACCGGGACCGTCAAAATACGGATCCGGGTCCGTTTGCTCAAAACGTTGATCGAGGTCAACTTAAATAAATTTTTAAGGCACAATTCTTATTTTTATTATTTTTAAACATATAAGTCTTCCGGAAGAACACCCGGTCTGCGCACGCAAATCAAGAAAGGCTAAAATAAAGTTTTTTGAACCTCAAAATACAGAATTAGATTTTAAAATATAAGATGACCTATCAGGTAATCACATTTCACCCGCAACATATCCTTCTTTAAAGCTAGATGCCACAAATATATAGTTTTCCAATAGAAGCAACATTGCAACATTTAACTGCTTTTGATATTGAGCCCTCAAAATCTCTTGGGTACACAGACTTTATATGCTATGCTATTAAAGCCACTTTTCTTCTTTCAGTTGAGTTTCCCCATAAATAGCTTCTATATTTCTGATCCACCTCTTGCAAAATACTTTGTGAAAGAATAAACACAGCACTCCAGAAATTAAAGATAGAGAACAATAATGCGTTTATCACTTGCAATCTACCAGCGTAGGACAAAGGTCTGGAATAACTGCCATTGATCCTATTGGTCTTGTCTATAAGTTGATGACACTACATTCTACTATATTTCTTTGAGGATTTATAGTGGCAGTCCCAAATATCTTATGGGAAATATACCTATAGTGAACCATGTTTGTGATAGGAGCATCTGCTTTGTTTGTTCATCCACACCAGTTAGAAACATACTAGATTTGTCTAGGTTTGCCTTCAAACCAGTAGCATCACTAAGTGCTTTAGTTCCTCTATTACTCTTTTAACTGATGACATATCACCTTTGAAGAAGATCGTAACATCATCAACAAATATTAAGTGAGTAAGTCTGAGCACCTTACACATTGGGTGAAATTTAAAATATGGTAGATAGATACTTCATTACACGCACAAATAGCAGGGAGTGAGAATGGGTCATCTTGTCCGAGCCCACTCTTACCTTCAAAATACCCATTCCCCACTCCATTGACCTTTACAAATTAAAAAACTTTGTACTAGAAGATATACATGTCATTGCTAGAAGCACCGATGTTAGTGTAGGAACCCGTATTTTAGCTATATTTTGTATTTTAATTATCACATTTTGATTGTATTTGAGTCTAATTGCTAGTATTTTGTACTTATTACGTGTGTTATGCTGTGTAGGATGTGATCTTGAGTTGAAAAGTGAGTTTGGAGCTAAAATGAATGAATTGGAGCTTTGAAGTCTGAGTAGAAGTTCAAGGAATTAAGCCGGGATCGTGCTCAAGGTTCGAGGACCTAGTCTGGAAGTTAAAAATTGAGAAAATTCCTACTCCAAGAAAAATGCGCTACTGCGTTGCGTGGTGCATCGTGGGCCGTGTTGCACTGGTGCAAATTTTGTGTAGAGTGAAAATTCAACTCTCTAAAAAATCCCACATGTTCGGCGCATGGCACGCCACACCTATGCATTTTCGTTGGCCAACTTTTTCACTTCAGTTTGGAAAGGGTAGTCTCATCCGGGATCGTTCCTATATGGTATAAATACATCAAAAATATAATTTTGAATAGACTTTTGACCTACAGAATATTGGAAGAGTATATGAGACTCTAGGACACAAGGATTCATCATTCTTTCCTCAACTCAACACTCAATTGGATTGAATTCATGTTTTCTTACTCAACTTTGCTCGTGATGACTTTTTCCATGATTATCAATTAGTTTACTTTAGGGTTTGAAAGATACGGTATTTTGATTGATATTTGTGGATTTTAGCTCTAGTTATTTGCATGGATTCGTTTATGGAGCTTTGAATTAATTATAAATTTGTTCATCGAATCATTTAATTGAAAGAGGAATATTTTGGGTGATTATCTTTGCATTATTTTGTTTGGTTTAATTTAACAATTCTAACGAATCGAAAGAGCTTTTTGAATTGTTGACGAAACCAAGTTAGGAGAATATTTGAGAGATGTTTTCCTAAAGACTAGTCCATTATCGTGTTCTTGCATACTTCATAGTGCTTTATATTAGTTTAACTCGTAGAGTTTGGATTTAATCAAGAGAGGAGTTTTGACTATACGATTGAACTAATCATCGAGTGAATTCGTGAGAATCATTCAAACATTAGAAGTAATTTAACTAGAGTTAGATCCTGGATAGCTATCTTGCACATATCATGTTTAGGGGAAGAATTTTTTCTTTGAGTATTTTTTGTAGTCTATTTTATATACTCCTAATAGATTGTTCATCTCCTCCTATATGAATGTAGTTCAATTGACCAAATCATATTATAATATTAGTTTTTGATAGAATTTTACTTTTATCGTCGAAATTATCATTGTTAAAGTTTGTTTTGTTAGCTTTTGCATGATATCTTGTTATTTTCGATCCATCAATCCATACTTTGCTTTGTAGATTAAACAAACAAAACCTAAACCTAAACCAACGGGAAAAGACCATGGGCGACGACCGACAAAATGATTAATTACTTCATGTGGCCTTAGCTAACTAGAATTTCCAGCCTTCAATTCATTATTAGAACGATTTCATTATTATACCAAAAAATAATCAAATTTTAGTGCTCAAAACTGTAAGTATTTTAATCAATTATGTACATATATAGTTTAAAACAGGTGGGATAGTTCAATCCAAAAGCCTAAATGACTTCCCCTCATAAAAAGGTCGGTCTTGTACGTGGATAAGGAAAGTATCGGACGGTTAAATATGTTAATTCTATAGTTAAAGGACGTGATGTAGCGAATGATATTACTTTTCTCTTAATCAAAAGTTTCGAATTTGAGTTTGAATATAAAAGAATTCTTGATAAAGGATGTTTTCCTCCTAATAGGATTCTATGCGATACAAATTCAAATATAATCGGATACTATATAAATACCAGGCACAAGGGAAAACCAAAGAAAATGAATATGTTAATTCCTCGTATCCCACAGTTATCTACTATCTACGTAATTGGAAATCTTATCTAACTTATTTCTTACAAATGCATGTAGACTTAGAAGCCTATTTCATGCTTATCTTGATCATTTCTTATAGAAAAAGCATTATCTAGTGAAGTTTACTAAACCTTTACTACATTTTGTCACTTTCTTAACCCAAGATATTGATATTCGTGATGCAACTTTTATTTGATTTACTACTCCTTTAGTATATATACTCTATTACTCATAAGATGTGTCAGAGCTATTTAAACTTCTCAAAAAACTTGGTTGAGTTTTGTTCTTTTCCTCTTCTCCGATGCATGGTTGTTAGCCGACGAAGCTAGAAAATTCAATAAGAATATTTATACTTTTGTTATTGGATTATATAAGAGTGCTTAAAATTTATTTTTAATCAATAATAAATAATATTTTATTTTATACGGAGTATAATTTTTCAGCGAAGGATGGTAAGTTGACCACCCTTGAAAGAACGTAACTTCGCCCCTGATTATTAGTATAATATTTTCTTTCTCAAAACAAAGATAAAATTCAATTTTCTTAAACTTTTTATTTTACCTACTTTACTCTTAATGAGAAATTTTTATAGTTACAAAAATATTATGGGCATAAGTTTCAAATATTTTATAGCCACATATATATTATGGCATATTTATGCCACAAATTTTAAAAATCTTCATTTTCTTTTTAAACTCTATACTGAATCATACTACGTCACCTAAATTGAAATATAGGGAGTAGGAGATAAAGCATCACCAAGAAGAAGGAATAATTAACTTAAAGAAGCGCCAGAAATCGATATTATTATAAAAGTGAGAAGCTCATAACTAAAAAATTAAATTACCATAATACCCACTTAAATAAATGTAAATACCTTAAGTATTAGTTTAAAAAAATATTTATTAAAGAAAAAATTAAGTTAAAATGTCCTTTCAGAAAAGTTGTGTCCTTTAAACAAGTAGCTAAATATCTCCATTGAATTTAGTGAAATAATCATATCAATTTAAATACCAATGATGCATAATCGTTGAACCCTTTTAACCTTCATAAGTAACATATAAGTTTGTTCTCATTTTCTCGGTTTTATAAATTAATTGAAGAAGAAAAAAATAATGGCGAAAAGAGAGGGAAAAAGGAATCGACACAATATAGGCATCTTGAGATGGTCAGTCAGTCAATTTTTTCGATTGTATTTTGTGTGCTTTCAGTACGAAGACCAACTTTGCATTGATTCTTGAAAGAAGTGTAGCCCATAGAAATAAATTTTAAAAAAAAAACTAAAAAATAGAGAAGTCCTTTCAGAAAAATTGTTCTTTGAAAACAAAAACTATATTTGGACATCATCACCCAATTATTGTCTTTGTACTCTTTTTATTTTTGGACCAGTCATATATATATGTATATCAAATTTAGCGTCTTTCGTTTAGTATTTTCATAACTTTATATATCAATTATGGCTATTAATAGTTCCCTAATATGTAGAATATATTTTGATTTAGACAAATGTTAATCAAGGTATAAATATTAATAATTTAATATTTTGTCCCTTTGAGTATCATCAATTATATTGTATAAATTGTTCACGTCATTTTACATGTATAGAACAAGAAAAATTAACCTTGCAAAACGATTTGATTTACAAGAAAAAATCATGAAATGAATTTGTCAATATCGAATACGTACCAAGTAGCAAAATTGCATTTGACTGTGTAAAAACAGTAAACAAAATTTGCTAAAAATTGCCCTTAAACCTTACAACTAAAACTTCATTACAAGTAGCTAAAGAATAATAATAATATTCCTAACAGGTACATACTTATAGTTGATGGAACGAGGTGTTCTGTCGTGCTACTTGGTGTTGGTTTACCAAAAGTCACTAGACCATGGGGTTGCACTCATGGCATATAATGTCTAGGCGATACATTATTGAATACTGTTACTGGGTTCTATTTATGTGTTTTTCTTTTAACTTTATTTTGATATTTTCTGGTCATATATGATCTTTTGCATTTTTTTTATCACTTGGGCTGACAAGAAAATCGTAGGAATAAAAGTGATTGTGGGGCGTTGTTCCTGAAAGTTGCCATATAAATCTCTATGTTTTATTTTAAATAATACTTTTGATTATAAAAATGCCAAGAATAATCTACCTAACGAATTTAAAAAAGATTGTACGAGAGAAGTGCTATGACTTTAGAAATAGACAAAATCTCAAATCCAATAGCAAGAAAAAGTTAATAATAATATATGGGTTCTACTATCTTAAATTTACTTATTATATATCTTTTTATCTATTATTACTCTCTGTGAATTTTTGGTGAAGTCTAATATTTATGAATGATAGGGTAGAAAATTTCTTTAAAGTGAAAAAAAAATGTTTGTTCATACGTTTATATTATTAATTTGATACATTGTGCATATATGAACGCAAATGAGCATTAACCTATTATCATTTTTTCACTGTTTTCTTCATCGTTTGTTCTTTTTTCTCTTTATAAATAACGACAACACCCGGTTTTTCTTTTCAAAGTAATTAAAATGTTCATCATAATCTTATCTTGACTCATAAAATTATATTTGTTTGTTTATTTAAGTATTATTTTATTTTTATTTAAATAATTTATATGTGCATCAATCTATTCAAAAGAAACAACATGTTTAAATGATATTGATATGGTTTCTCAAAATCGTATGTATTAAATACTTATAATTCACGTGCAATGCACGTATAGAACAGCTAGTTATCTTAAACAAATTAACGTGTCTCCACTTTATTAACTACAAAGTTTTACAACAATAACTTTTACAATCTAGAAATAGTGATAATGTTTCTTGCATACGATCCATGCATGCAGAGTTAATATTCGCAAAAGAATTACTTGACTTCTAATCTACACGAGCCAATAGATAAGCTATTGCATGATTCCACAACCATAAGAATTATTGACTAACTCAGCATCCGCCACCGCCTCCACAGCCGCCTCCACCACCGCCACCGCAACCGCCTCCACCACCGCCGTCATAACCGCCTCCTCCACCTCCATAGTGGTGCCCGTGGCGGCCCCAATGGCTCTTCTTGCCGTTAGAGGAGTCTCCACAAGCAAAAACGACCATTGATATCATCAAAATAGACATAACCACCATTCCCACCATTATCATAAGCCCCGAACCCTCAATTGCTGAGCCACCATCTCCCACACCATATATTAATCGTGCCATATATTTCTGTTTAGACTTTAATTAATTAATTCTCTGAAGAAACAATATCTCAACAAGTATATATAGGCCTTTAAGGTTTGCCTTTTGTGATGTTTGGTTGTAGACTTTTCGTATGAGTTGACCATGTGTTGCTTCGTTGACCCTTGATCAATCATTGAATCTGATTATTCTAATGGGAAAAAAAGCCTACTAGCCATGTTCAACAAAGTTGCATTGCAACTTTATCCAAAAGACCGACTTTGATTTGGTCATAGTTTTAAGTTGCGTCTCTAATGTAAGAAGCCTATGAAGTCATGAGAGTGCTCATTACGCTTTTGCTTCCTCAAAACTTCTTGATCAGTAGTACTTTCCTAGGAAGTTGCACTTAATTTCGTCCAAATTATAAGACCTACTAATTCTTTGATTCACTTATTTCCAAGAACATTATGCATACAGGACTTCAAATTTGCAAATCAGTTTTATTCAAACTTGCTTCTTGTTATTAAGGGAAAATCATAAATTCCTAAAGGAGACAATTCACACTACTCAACATTATCTACAAGGGGAGCTAGAGTATTAAGTATAGGTTCAGTCGATCCTTTGGTTTCTATATTTATATTAGAAAATATATTATATATTAATTATGAATGCATTAAAAAACTTCAAATTATGACAGAAAAATTGAACCCAAGACCTTCAATGTTTTATTGAGCTCAAACCTTGGTCAAATGTCCCACCCTCCACCATCAATCTATGGAAGAGCATTTCTTGCTAATAAAAATATTCTAAATAGATCTCCTGGTAACAAATCTATTTTGGCTCTTCAAGAGCCTAACACCCACTACTGTCAATGGTTTACCACTTTGGATAAGCATTTTATTTTCACCAAACATTCATCCATCTTAATGTGAAAGTAATTTTCAATTTTTATTTGTTATAAATATATTAAAGAAATTTTAGTCTTCTCTACATATAGTGCTTATCACTTTATTTATTAGACACACCACAAGATTTATTTTCATGTCAAAATAGACTTGACTAAATTTTACGTATGAACTTATTGACAGTTTACTTTGTGACATCAAATTATGACCACCAGGCGACGAGAATTTGAAGAGAAACACTTGTATCAAATCATCTTTTTAAACTTTTAACTTTTAAAAATGTATTGAATTATTTTAGACATTCAATTTAGAGGTAAAAGATTGAAATTGCTATGTGATGAGAATTTGAAAAAATATTATGTTAATGTTGAATGTTTCTTAGAATGTTAATCTTGTGATAGAGATACTTGCAAGATATGGCTTAATAATCATCGTTGTTAATACTTTCTAAAAGTAGTTAAGCTTTGCTGATGATTCACTATTGTTCTGTAGAGGAGATACCATATATGTGCAGATGGTGTATAAGTGCTTCCAGGATTTCTCAAAGGCTTCAGGATTAGTTGCTAATGGTGATAAAAGCTCTATTTTCTTTGGTGGAGTAACTGCTGACAAGCAACAACAGATATTACAGATCCTAGGCTTTTCAAAACGGGCACTACCAGTTAGATACTTGGGAGTGCCATTAAGTACGAAAAAACTGTCATTAGTTCAATGCCAGCCTCTCATTGAAAAGATGTTAGGGAGAATTCAATCTTGGACTACAAGTTTTATGTCATATGCAGGGAGAATACAACTCATTAAAAGTGTGCTCTTTTCTATTCAAGTATTCTGGTCCCAAGTGTTTTTGCTGCCAAAGAAGTTGATCCAACTGATTGAAAATGTGTGTTGAAGATTCCTATGGACTGGAGGAGTAGAGGTATTAAAGAAAGCACTACTGGCATGGAACAAACTATGCCAACCAAAAGCAGCAGGTGGCTTAAACTTACTTGATGTAGAGACATTGAATAAGGCAGCTATTTGCAAATTCTTATGGAACTTATGCAGAAAAAATGATAAGATGCCGATGCAATGGATCCATATTTACTATAAGAAGTATAACTCATTGTGGAATGTTGAACAAACCTCTTGGATTGTGCAAAAGATATTGAAAGCTAAGAACTATTTTGAGGAAGCTGGCTACACAGAAGAAGATATAGTGGGAATGGAAAAGTTCTCCATCAAAGCTATGCATATGCAGCTTAGAGGAGACTTTACTAAAATGTCATGGAGGAAACTGGTGTGCAATAATGCTGGGCTGCCTAAGTAGATTTTCACACTATATATGGCTGCATAGAAGGCTATTAACTAAGGACAGATTGAGGCTATGAGACTATGTAGAAGATACAACTTGCGCATTATGCAATACAAAAGAAGAATCCATTGATCATCTCTTCTTCAGTTGTTTCTATTCATCAAGAGTATGGACAACAATGTTACAGTGGCAAAGGATTCATAGATAGGTGATGTCATGGACAAATGTGATAACATAGGCTGAGAGACACTACAAGGAAAGGAGCACAAAGTAGAAATATACAAGCTAACACTAGTAGGCAATTTGTACTGCATCTGGCAAGAAAGGAATGGCAGAATCTTTCAAGCAAAACAACGATCAACAACAGTACTTAGTAGACTAATAACACAAGATGTGCATGATCTAGGAGCTTCTAAGAGGAAACTACAGAGAAAATTGGTGGAGCTTAACTATTATCCTGCTGTACAATTAGATAGTTACATAGTAGTATAGCAGTTAGTAACGAGGAAGGATAAATCTGGGGCTTATGTCGAGATTAAGCGTGAACATAACAATGTAAATATTACTGGTAAATAAAAAATTTTAATTACCAAAAAAAATCATCGTTGTTAATAATTTTCAATACAAACATATATTAATTTTTTATAAATCCAAACCTCTTATTAAAGGTTGACTCCAAATAATTCGAGCTACGCTTGGTATTGCTTCCTCTCGTGTAACAACAAATTACCCCTCTGCCACTTGTTGTTCCTTTGTGTCGTTATTGAACTAACGGTATAATTTTATTTTTTTTATCTTTTTAAAAAGAAATTAACGGTGAGTGGCATAGGTGAGCCAAAGGTGTAACAACAATGATATAAAATGAGTATTTTTTTAATGGATATTGTGGATAAATCATTTGTGAAAATTGAGTGATATTTTTAGACTTTTTCCGTAAAAAAAATGAAGAGAATGCTCCTGAAATAATTATGCAATAACAGCAGCTTGTCTAGTCATTATTATCTCTGAAATATTGTATAAAATTGTTTTAAGTCCAACTAACCGGTCAAAATTGTATAACTTCAATGCCAAAAGGAAGTTTAAATTTGCTTAAGGTTGTAACTATAACACAATTGTATCTATTTGGAAGTCATTGATATTCAACAAAAGTTGCAGTTTTCGGTATAGGATAAGTTAGAGGTGTACATAGGTCGGGTTGATTCGAATTTTTTAATTATTAAACTAAATTAATTGTGTCGGGTTATTAATTACATCTAAAGACCAAACTAAACCAATAAAAGTTGGGCTTTTAATCTCGATATTTTTCGAATTTTTCGGGTTTTCTCGGAGGTTTTTCTTTTCATAAGGTCTTCATAGCACAAAACATAGAATTGATGCTTCAAATATTTCTTTAATCCTAGTAAGAGATAGCTATATGAGATTATTTTTAATAAAATAGCATAAAATATGATATGAGCCATGACATTGTACTAAAATATTCAACAATAAAAACAATAAAATCGCATAAAATAAATATTATTAATATGTCATAATAAAACATAATCTAAAATTACTAAGTTGCTAAAATAAGCATGACTTATAAATAATATTATTCACGTGACTAAACACTAAAAAAGAAAACAAGTTAAGCATTTTATCTGAATTATGAAAAAATTAGAAAATTGTATACGGTAGAAATCGGGGCTACCCGATTTCACTCTTTGGTCGAAGATCTAGGATATCGAGTCCGAAATTGAAACCTCTTTTCAGACCGAGGTCAACATCAATAATCGAGGCCAGAAAGAGACAGACTCCGAAGTGACATTGATATAGCTTGATAACGGAAAGGGCGAGATATCCGCGATAGGTTGAGGATCGTGGCATGAATTTCGGAACGGATAAATCAACGGGGGTTATCAGATGTTAATATGATTTCCTACTACAATTAGAAGTGTACCTTATTTAGGGCTCCTCTATTATATAAAGAGGAATCCCATTTATTAGTAATCATCATTATTCACTAATAAAAATACATACACTCGTTGCTTTCTTGCTATTTCACTTACTGTTCATCAGAGTTGCTTTATCATTTACTGTTCTCACTATTCCATCTCGAGGCTATCCCGAGTCGAGGTCGAGATCTTGCTAGCATACTGGTTTGATTTATTTTATTGCCTAATTCATCCATTTATTTTTTTGTTTATCAATTGGTATTGGACGAAGTAACATATCCTTAAAACCACCATATAATTTTAATTGTTATCCAAATTTGAGGGTAAACTTAAATAAATCATTATTGTCATTCCTAGTACAATTGAATTGAATGTCTTTTATTAACATAATATTTTTTTTGATTTTGGTTTGTGATTTATTTGAGTTACTAACATTTATTGACTATAAAATTTATTGGAAGATTCGAAATTAATTTTGAAATAATACGTTGAAAGATAAAATTATGAAAATATTTAAAAAATATTTATAAATTACTCCACAATAAATATTTTTATATATTAAATATATTTAAAACTTCTATACGTGTAATGTCGGCTAGTTTGGTTTCAGTTTAACTTTTTTAATTAAAATCAAACCAGACCAATTATGGTCAGATTTTTTTTCCAATACTAAACCAAATCAAATTAAACCATAATTGAATTTTTTTCTCTCAGATTATCGATTTAACACGATTTTTTGATTTTTTTTGTACACCCTACTAAGTTCTTCCTTAACATATGATTGCTAATAGACATGCTAACCAATTACTTGGCCAGGAACGTGCATCCCTCAAGTTGACTCCTAGCTTTGCTGTTCGCTACCGTCTTAATAACAAAAATCAAAGCAGCATCTCGTTTTTCACTTTGTTTGCCAATCATTTGCAATCTGTGTCGTCGAATCAAAGAAAGCTTCAAATTATATCTTGAAAACATGTGTTTGTAACGTCCCGACTTATCGTTTTGTGAATTAGCATCTCGTTCAGCGACTTAAGTGTCACAAACCTAAACTTACACCGGTCGTGATGGCGCCTATCGATGATACTAGGCCAGCCGACTTCCACAATACTACAATAGTTCATTCAAACGATATGGCAAAAGACCTTTTGTATAACAGTATTCATTAAAGAAACAAGAGTTTAACTCAAAAACTAGAAATGCAGAAAGAAAAGCCCCAACATCTGGGTGTCACTGAGTCATGAGCAACTACTACAAACTGGTCTGATAACAACAAGACTAACATAGTCTAGGAAAATCCAAAATACAACGAAGGGGAAGATAGGGAAGAAGAAAGCAGGGCTACTATCGTGCGGGCAGCTACCTTGCTATCTCCAATAATCAGCTACAGAAATATCAGCAGCTGCTACCGTGGCCAGAAATGCCTGGATCTGCACACAAGGTGCAAGGAGTAACGTGAGTACACCAACTCAGTAAGTAACAATAGTAAATAAAGGCTGATAAGTAGTGACGAGCTAGATGCAAGTACAATTCATATCACAAAATTCAGTAAAATACGGTATGCTTTACAACCACAATTTAAGTCAAATCAGTTTGTTTAAATCAAATTCAAGTAAAATAAATTAAAAATATCTTTCAACAGTTCTCAAACAAGGACTCAAAGTAGCTATGAGCACAAATGATGAAATCGTATACCGCCCCTCGGGTAAAACATCACTCAGTCCTCCCAATCACTCCAACCTCACAATCACTCATGCCTCACAATTACTCATTACTTGGCACTCGGCACTCGCACTCAGTAGGTACCTGCGCTCGCTAAGGGTGTGTACAGAATCCGGAGGGGCTCCTTCAACTCAAGCACTATATCAATGCCCATCATGGCAGAATCAATGAAACATGCCGCGGAGTGCAACCCGATCCTATAAATGTACTCACAAATCAAGCCCTCCGCCTCACTCAGTCATAACTCTCTCCAGTCTCTCGGGCTCTCAGAAATCAAAGTAATCAGCCCAAACAACATTCACATGATGCATCAGATAGAATAACAAAGACTGAGTTATGACGTAAAAATGCATGAACATGAATGAGTACGGATTATCAACCAAAACAGGGAGATGACAGCAAGAAATGACCTCTAAGGGTCCAAACAATACTAGCATAAGGCCTAGACATGATATCTAATATGATTTATAGTAAATCTTTCTAAATCACATAAAGAGCATATAACTACAACAAGTTGTTCAACTTTACAATTTCTATGGGATGGACCAAGTCAAAATCCCTATTGGTGCATGCCCACACGCCCGTCACCTAGCATGTGCATCAACTCCAAATAGTCACATGACACAAAAATCGGGGATTTCATACCCGCAGGACTAGATTTACAGCCGTTACTTACCTCAATACGAGCAAATTCCTACTTCGCAATGCCCTTGCCTCTCGATTCGGCCTCCAAATGCTCCGAATCTAGTCAAAACCAGTACAATACCATTAATATATGCTAAAGGAATCAATTTCACAAGAAAAACTACTAAATTAGACTCAAAACCCAAAATTGGCCAGAACCTGGCCCTCGGGCCCACGTCTCGAAATCCAACAAAATTCACAAAACCCGAAATCCCATTCACGCATGAGTCTAACCATACCAAATTTACTCAAGTTCGACAACAAAATCCCCTTCAAAACCTCATAATTCCATCTCAAGAACTCTTCCGTCCCCCCCCCCCC
>ML433804.1:53352-68317 GCA_005239525.1 Nicotiana knightiana | reverse complement strand
AAAAAAATCCCCTTCAAAACCTCATAATTCCACCTCAAGAACTCTTCCGTCCCCCCCCCCCAGTTTTTCATCCCAAATCACAAATTAAAGGATGGAATTAAGGTTATAATCACGAAATTTAGTAAAAACTGTTGGATCAAGAAGCTGAATGGTTTTGAAGATTGACAAATGAACTCAGAGTTCAACCAGGTCCATCGTTGGAGACATAGACATACAAAGTTAATGGCACGTGAGGCGATCACAAACAAGAGATAAACACAATCAGTGATCTTAAGATATATCTACTGATCGAAAAGGTTGCAAATTGATAGGGAGATGGAATCCTTATTCAGTAAGGACAGAATCAAGATAGAAGAGGATCTAGGGAGTTGAGATCAACTAGAACTCTTCCACCAAGGAAGAGTTACATCCGAATTCTAGTATATCTCCTTCTCTATTGATCCTATATATTGTCAACTGTTCTTATTAAACAGGTGCGCACAAACATAGAAGCAAAACAAGAATTGAGAACAAAATTACCAAAGCAATTTTGTAAGTAGTTCGTGTGAGAATTTCCTGTGCGATTCTGAAGCTACTTGAACCAGCTAGAAGAACCAGTTCTATATATTGTCTTTTAGTTTAGTTTATTTGTAGTAGGTGATTACAAATCTTTCAGCTTTATTTAGAAGCAATTTTAATAGATACTGAGTATTCAAGTTAGAGTTAACTTGAAGCTTGTCGCAAATAGCTAGAGGCTAGTTTGACACAAGGGGATTGGAGTTAATCCATAGGTTTACAAAAGAATTTATTTTTTAAATGCTGTTTGGCTCATTGATTCAGTGAAGAGTTTGGGAAAATCCTACTGGGAAGTAGGTCGTGATTTTTTCACATTTTGAGCCAACTGTTTTCCACGTAAAATTATTGTGTTATTTAAATTCCTCATTTATTATTCCGCAAATTGTAGGAGTTGGAACACATAGAAGAACCCGGTCCTTCTATAATTACTGCACGCAAAAATTGGTCACCACACAAATCACCCCCCTCTTGTGTGGTATTGACATAGATAAATATCAATTGGTATCAGAGCGGGTTATCCTTGAAGAGGCTAACACCTTAGGAAAAGATCAAGATGAGTGCACCACCTGGGAACTGGGAAGGACAGTCAACTGCTAGGCCACCACTCTTCAATGGCCAGTACTACTCCTGGTGGAAGAACATGACGAAAGATCACTTAATTGGAGAAGACTATGAACTATGGGACATAGTCACTGACGGTCCTTTGGCCACCGTGAAGAAGAATGCTGAAGGAGTAGATGTGCCAAAGACAAGAGCTGACTGCACTGCTAAAGAGTTAAGAAAATGGGAAAAGAATGCCAAGGCAAATAAGTGGCTTGTGTGTGGACTTGGTCCAAATGAGTACAGCAGAATTCAAAGTTGCACCACTGCCAAGGAAATTTGGGACACTTTGCAAGTGGATCATGAGGGAACTGCACAAGTGAAAAGATTCAGAGGTACATTACTATATTCTCAATATAAGAATTTCTCTATGAAGGAAGGAGAGACCATCCAAAAGATGTACACTAGGTTCACTACTCTGACAAATGAATTAAAATCTCTAGGAAGGACTATCCTTGAAGAAGACAAGGTTGAAAAGATTTTGACAAGGGTTCTGCCAATCTCTTGGGAGAGTAAGATCACTGCTATTCAGGAATCCAAGAACATGGCAACCCTCAGATTGGATCAGCTAATTGGAAATCTCACTGCCTATGAACTTAGAAGGCAGACAATGAAGATGGATGCTCCCAAGAAGGAAAGAAGTCTGGAACTGAGAATCACTAAGGGAATAGATATGGAGGAAGATGAAATGGCTATGATCACCAAGGAATTCAGAAACTATCTTATTAGGAAAAAGGGTATCTCAAGAGGTGGAAACTACAACAAGGCAAAGGCACCAGAAAAACCCACCAACTAGGGATGCTACAAATATGGAAAAACTGATCATCACATCAAGAACTGTCCACAATGGGAAATTGAATGGAAAGGGGAAATATCTGAACGAAGGAACCGGAAGAAGGAACTGGTTCATCCCAAGAAAAACACAACATCAACAAAAGCTATGGTTGCTGCTTGGGGAGAAAGCTCAGATGAAGAATCAAATGATTAAGATGGAGATGAGCAAGCACTCGTGGAAATTGGTGAATCAGATGAGGAATCAGAGGTAAGTATATCTCATCTCAAAAACAATATTAAGTTCCTATCCAAAGAAAAACTCTCTGAATTATTACTTGACTTCATCGATGATTCTGAAGAAATAAATAAAGAGAAGGAACAACTGTCTAAGGAGTGTGTAATGTTAAAAGCAAAGTGTAAGAACCTGGAACTCAGAGTAAGTGAATCTGTGAGTGAAATCACTACTCTGAAGAACTAGGTTCATCCACTTGAAACAAATGTCCTAGAGTTGAAATCTGAAAATTTAAAACTAAAACTAGGAACCAGTAAGAAGACAGCTAACAACACTCAACTCATCTTAGAAGAAAATGTAGGCAGACTAAAGGATGAGTTGTATAAGAAAGATGAACAGATAAGAGTGTTGAAGGAGGAACTTGGTAAGGTTAAGCATGAACTGGACAACACATGCAAATGGAATAAATCCTCTCATGCTTTAACATGGCTACAGGAAAATCACAGTAGCAACAGAAGAGGACTTGGCTTTGGGAGTCAACTGCCTAAATAGGATCCCAAAAGCAAGTACCTCACTCTTCTTGAGAATAAAAGCTGTACCCACTGTGGTAAGACTGGTCACTACAAAAGTGAATGCAATGCAAAAGAGCAGGCCAGTCGAAAGAATAAAAGTTTTGTTCGAAGGAAGAATTGGTTACCAAATTGGGCTAAAAGGAGTTTAATTCAACCTTTTGCTTATAGAAAGGGACCCAAACTAGTTTGGGTTCCTAAGACTAACCCCTGATTTTCTTTTGTAGGTTCAAGTGAAAGGAGGTTATGGTACATGGATAGTGGTTGCTCAAAACACATGACTGGTTGCAAGGACCAGGTCCTTTCACTTTAGGACCTCAAAGGAGGAAATGTCTCCTTTGGAAATAGAAAGAAAGGTGAAATCATTGGGGTTGGTAAGGTAGGTAAGGATGACACTCGTTCCATTGAGAATGTCTACCTAATAGATGGCTTGAAATATAGTCTAATCAGTGTGTCACAACTGTGTGACAGAGGTAACTTGGTAGCATTCACTTCTACAAAATTTTAGTAATTAATCTTATCACTGACAAGATTGTTTTGCAGGGAAAGAGAGTGAATAATATCTATATCATAGATCTGTCCACTCTGTCGAAAAATGAACTAACGTGTGTCGCGCCCCCTCTTTCCTCGCGGAGATCGGGTTTATGATATTCGGTTGAGACAACTCTTTCCTTTTGGGAAAGGGGTTTGTGTTTTTGAGAGTCACCACCTAACGATTTTTAAAGGTGTGTTAGGACACCAAAGGGGTTCATTTACAACTACGTTGTTAACCAGAGATAGGGTAAGGGATTGAAATTATCCTAAGGGGAAGGTGTTAGGCACCCCTCAGGATCCACAAGTGTGGTTCTCGGCCAAACAACTTTTGTGAATTTGTACGGCTTAGCAAGCAAATAAATAAAGGCTCAAACAAGAGGGGATTTAAGTCTTACGCATGCAGATGTTTGCAAATAGTAAAGAAGGTTAGATTTTGAAAGGATTACGATCTAAGAATATAAAGGGTATCCTAGGTTTATAATAATATGGATCACATCAATGCAATACCCGGTAATCACTCCTGGAAGAAGGGCTATATGTGGTATTACCGCACCGGTCATCATATCCATATTCTACCCTTTCCCACCCCATGAAGGTAATTAAAGCGTGTGTTGGTCATGAACTATATTGCATGTAGTTACCCGTCCCTTCCTATTAGTCCCGGAGAAAATTAGGACTCCTATCCTAAAGGGAGGTGCTAGGCAGACCCTCAGGTTTTAAAGGTAAAAATTCTAGGGCGACAAATAACAAACAGGTAGGACTGCACATAAGGGAAGAACATGGAAACCAATTAAGGGGCTCAAGTATACCTCCACACATAGTACACATAAACAACATGACTCATACATAGTTAAGGTCCAGATTCAGGTTCAGATCCTAAGCATGGTATCTAAGTGATAACACAAAGACAGATTTATTGCATAACTCATAGAGGAAGTCTTAATCAGGCTTGCCTACTAGTTTTAAACATGTTGATAGTTAAACACCAATCACAAAGGACAATGCTGGTTTTATTTCTTTATGGCTGATTACCTAAGACTTCCCTAGGTGTGAGATTGAATACCAGTTACCATAATTACTTTAGAGAAAGACTGGTTGGAATTGTATTACCTAAGCATGATGTTCTAAGTGTTCAGAGCTCAAAATTATTACCAGTTGATTGCGAGAATTGAGTGAAGTTGTATTATTCTTTTTCATGCATCAGTAGGTGTATTTAACCGTGTAAGATGAAATCCTAAGGACATGGTATCTAGTGCACAAAGATGCAGAATGAAAAGCCTAAACATGATCTCTAAATGCAAAAATATTGCATTATTTAAACATGGTTCATGAGATGTAAACATGACAGGTTTATTGGTGTTGTTTATCCTAAACAGGATCTCTAAGTGTACATGGCAGCGTAGAGCATGATTGTAAAGTACTGGTTATTAGCACATATTAGCACAGGACTTTCGAAATGAGAAGCCAATAGATGCGGAAAACAGTAAGTGTAAGACCTAGGGAACATGTTCTCTAATACATGACCTTGCACATATGAGTCCTAAGCATGGTTTCTATTGCGCAAATAGAGAATAAAACCTAATATCATGGCTTCTACCCTCTAATAGCTATAGAATGCATATTTACCCCTCACTTTTCACTATCCATTCCCAAAGAGTAGCTTACAACAGTTATTACAGGCCATTTGCATAAATTACATAACTGAATAATGAAAAGAATAAGTTATACTATAGGGAGCCTACTGATAGGCCCAGAATCTCCAGAATGCCTCATTGCCATTCTATTCACAACCTTTCACATGATCCAGGTGTATCAGAGTCCCATAAGGATCTCAAGGGATCTCGGGCAGAGTCCCATAACCAGAGATAGGGTAAGGGCTTGAAATTATCCTAAAGGGAAGGTGTTAGGCACCCCTCAGGATCCACAAGTGTGGTTCCCGACCAAACAACTTTTTTGAATTTGTACGGCTTAGCAAACAAATAAATAAAGGCTAAAATAATAAGGGATTTAAGCCTTAAGCATGCAGATGTTTGAAAATAGTAAAGAAGGTTAGATTTTGAAAGGATTACGATCTAAGCATATAAAAGGTATCCTAGGTTTATAATAATATGGATCACATCAATGCAATACCCGATAATCACTCCTCGAAGAGGGGCTGTATGTGGTATTAGCGCACCGGTCAACATATCCATATTCTACCCTTTCCCACCCCATGAAGGTAATTAAAGCACGTGTTGGTCATGAACTATATTGCATTTTGTTACCCGTCCCTTCCTATTAGTCCAGGAGGAAATTAGGACTCCTATCCTAAAGGAAGGTGCTAGGCAGACCCTCAGGTTTTAAAGGTAAAAATTCTAGGGCGACAGATAACAAACAGGTAGGACTGCACATAAGGGAAGAACATGGAAAGCAATTAAGGGGCTCAAGTATACCTCTACACATAGTACACATAAAAATCATGACTCATACATAGTTAAGGTCCAGATTCATGTTCATATCCTAAGCATGGTATCTAAGTGATAACACAAAGACAAATTTATTGCATAACTCATAGAGGAAGTCTTAATCAGGCTTGCCTACTGGTTTTAAACATGCTGACAGTTGAACACTAATCACAAAGGACAGTTCTGGTTTTATTTCTTTATGGCTGATTAGCTAAGACTTCCCTAGGCGTGAGGCAGAATACCAGTTACCATAATTACTTTAGAGAAAGACTGCTTGGAATTGTATTACCTAAGCATGCTGTTCTAACTGTTCAGAGCTCAAAATTATTACCAGTTGATTGCGAGAATTGAGTGAAGTTTTATTATTCCTTTTCATGCATCAGTAGGTGTATTTAAGCATGTAAGATGCAATCCTAAGGACATGGTATCTAGTGCACAGAGATGCAGAATGAAAAGCCTAAACATGATCACTAAATGCACAAATATTGCATTATTTAAACATTGTTCATGAGATGTAAACATGACAGGTTTATTGGTGTTGTTTATCCTAAAAAAGATCTCTAAGTGTACATGGCAGCGTAGAGCATGATTGTAAAGTACTGGTTATTAGCACATATTAGCACAGGACTTTCGAAATGAGAAGCCAATAGATGCGGAAAACAGTAAGTGTAAGACCTAGGGAACATGTTCTCTAATACATGACCTTGCACATATGAGTCCTAAGCATGGTTTCTATTGCGCAAATAGAGAATAAAACCTAATATCATGGATTCTACCCTCTAATAGGTATAGCATGCATATTTACCCCTCACTTTTCACTATCCATCCCCAAAGAGTAGTTTACAACAGTTATTACAGGCCATTTGCATAAATTACATAATTGAATAATGAAAAGAAGAAGTTATACCATAGGGAGCCTACTGATAGGCCCAGAATCTCCAGAATGCCTCATTGCCATTGTATTCACAACCTTTCATATGATCCAGGTGTATCAGAGTCCCACAAGGATCTCAAGGGATCTCGGGCAGAGTCCCATAACCAGAGATAGGGTAAGGACTTGAAATTATCCTAAGGGGAAGGTGTTAGGCACCCCTCACGATCCACAAGTTGGTTCCCGGCCAAACAACTTTTGTGAATTTGTACGGCTTAGCAAACAAACAAATAAAGGCTCAAATAAGAGGGGATTTAAGTCTTAAGCATGCAGATGTTTGAAAATAGTAAAGAAGGTTAGATTTTGAAAGGATTACGATCTAAGGATATAAAGGGTATCCTAGGTTTATAATAATATTGATCACATCAATGCAATACCCGGTAATCACTCCTCGAAGTAGGGCTATATGTGGTATTAGCGCACCTGTCATCATATCCATATTCTACCCTTTCCCACCCCATGAAGGTAATTAAAGCGCGTGTTGGTCATGAACTATATTGCATGTTGTTACCCGTCCCTTCCTATTAGTCCCGGAGGAAATTAGGACTCCTATCCTAAAGGGAGGTGCTAGGCAGACTCTCGGGTTTTAAAGGTAAAAATTCTAGGGCGACAGATAACAAACAGGTAGGACTGCACATAAGGGAAGAACATGGAAACCAATTAAGGGGCTCAAGTATACCTCCACACATAGTACACATAAACATCGTGACTCATACATATTTAAGGTCCAGATTCAGGTTCAGATCCTAAGCATGGTATCTAAGTGATCACACAAAGACAAATTTATTACATAACTCATAGAGGAAGTCTTAATCAGGCTTGCCTACTGGTTTTAAACATGCTGACAGTTGAACACTAATCACAAAGGACATTTCTGGTTTTATTTCTTTATGGCTGATTACCTAAGACTTCCCTAGGAGTGAGACAGAATACCAGTTACCATAATTACTTTAGAGAAAGACTACTTGGAATTGTATTACCTAAGCATGATGTTCTAAGTGTTCAGAGCTCAAAATTATTACCAGTTGATTGCAAGAATTGAGTGAAGTTTTATTATTCCTTTTCATGCATCAGTAGGTGTATTTAAGCGTGTAAGATGCAATCCTAAGGACATGGTATCTAGTGCACAGAGATGCAGAATGAAAAGCCTAAACATGATCTCTAAATGCACAAATATTACATTATTTAAACATGGTTCATGAGATGTAAACATGACAGGTTTATTGGTGTTGTTTATCCTAAACTAGATCTCTAAGTGTACATGGCAGCATAGAGCATGATTGTAAAGTACTGGTTATTAGCACATATTAGCACAGGACTTTCGAAATGAGAAGCCAATAGATGCGGAAAACAGTAAGTGTAAGACCTAGGGAACATGTTCTCTAATACATGACCTTGCACATATGAGTCCTAAGCATGGTTTCTATTGCGCAAATAGAGAATAAAACCTAATATCATGGATTCTACCCTCTAATAGGTATAGCATGCATATTTACCCCTCACTTTTCACTATCCATCCCCAAAGAGTAGTTTACAACAGTTATTACAGGCCATTTGCATAAATTACATAATTGAATAATGAAAAGAAGAAGTTATACCATAGGGAGCCTACTGATAGGCCCAGAATCTCCAGAATGCCTCATTGCCATTGTATTCACAACCTTTCATATGATCCAGGTGTATCAGAGTCCCACAAGGATCTCAAGGGATCTCGGGCAGAGTCCCATAACCAGAGATAGGGTAAGGACTTGAAATTATCCTAAGGGGAAGGTGTTAGGCACCCCTCACGATCCACAAGTNTAACTGAATAATGAAAAGAAGAAGTTATACTATAGGGAGCCTACTGATAGGCCCAGAATCTCCAGAATGCCTCATTGTCATTCTATTCACAACCTTTCACACGATCCAGGTGTATCAGAGTCCCATAAGGATCTCAAGGGATCTGGGGCAGAGTTCCATAACCAGAGATAGGGCAAGGGCTTGAAATTATCCTAAGGGGAAGGTGTTAGGCACCCCTCAGGATCCACAAGTTGGTTCCCGGCCAAACAACTTTTGTGAATTTGTACGGCTTAGCAAACAAATAAATAAAGGCTAAATAAGAGGGGATTTAAGTCTTAAGCATGCAGATGTTTGAAAATAGTAAAGAAGGTTAGATTTTGAAAGGAGGGTATCCTAGGTTTATAATAATATTGATCACATCAATGCAATACCCGGTAATCACTCCTCGAAGAGGGGCTATATGTGGTATTAGCGCACCTGTCATCATATCCATATTCTACCCTTTCCCACCCCATGAAGGTAATTAAAGCGCGTGTTTGTCATGAACTATATTGCATGTTGTTACCCGTCCCTTCCTATTAGTCCAGAAGGAAATTAGGACTCCTATCCTAAAGGGAGGTGCTAGGCAGACTCTCGGGTTTTAAAGGTAAAAATTCTAGGGCGACAGATAACAAGCAGGTAGGACTGCACATAAGGGAAGAACATGGAAAGCAATTAAGGGGCTCAAGTATACCTCCACACATAGTACACATAAACATCGTGACTCATACATAGTTAAGGTCCAGATTCAGGTTCAAATCCTAAGCATGGTTTCTAAGTGATAACACAAAGACAGATTTATTGCATAACTCATAGAGGAAGTCTTAATCAAGCTTGCCTACTAGTTTTAAACATGCTGACAGTTGTACACTAATCACAAAGGACAGTTCTGGTTTTATTTCTTTATGGCTAATTACCTAAGACTTCCTTAGGCGTGAGACAGAATACCAGTTACCATAATTACTTTAGAGAAAGACTACTTGGAATTGTATTACCTAAGCATGATGTTTAAATGTTCAGAGCTAAAAATTATTACCAGTTGATTGCGAGAATTGAGTGAAGTTGTATTATTCCTCTTCATGCATCAGTAGGTGTATTTAAGCGTGTAAGATACAATCCTAAGGGCATGGTATCTAGTGCACAGAGATGCAGAATGAAAAGCCTAAGCATGATCTCTAAATGCACAAATATTGCATTATTTAAACATGGTTCATGAGATGTAAACATGACAGGTTTATTGGTGTTGTTTATCCTAAATAGGATCTCTAAGTGTACATGGCAGCGTAGAGCATGATTGTAAAGTACTGGTTATTAGCACATATTAGCACAGGACTTTCGAAATGAGAAGCCAATAGATGCGGAAAACAGTAAGTGTAAGACCTAGGGAACATGGTCTCTAATACATGACCTTGCACATATGAGTCCTAAGAATGGTTTCTATTGCGCAAATAGGGAATAAAACCTAATATCATGGCTTCTACCCTCTAATAGCTATATCATGCATATTTACCCCTCACGTTTCACTATCCATCCCCAAAAAGTAGTTTACAACAGTTATTACAGGCCATTTGCATAAATTACATAACTGAATAATGAAAAGAAGAAGTTATACTATAGGGAGCCTACTGATAGGCCCAGAATCTCCAGAATGCCTCATTGCCATTCTATTCACAACCTTTCACATGATCCAGGTGTATCAGAGTCCCATAAGGATCTCAAGGGATCTCGGGCAGTGCGCACATCCAGAGTCATAACCAAATTGGAGTGAGTGTCGTGTGAAAAGGCCAGCTCTTGTGTGTCAAAGTTCAGAGGGAGCTCAAGGGTCCCAAGGGAATGCTCACACAAGAGGGCAGAACCTAATGTCTAAGAGTATAGTGTAAGTGCTCATAGTGAGTAAGAATAATTTTAAAATATTTTTGAGAAAGAGAGAGGTTTAATGAAAATTAGCTTAAAAAGGGTAAGGCAGTAGCACAACCAACATACTCAAACAACACACACATAACAATAAACATAAATTAAGACAAGTTCAGCAACCCCAAGCAGGGAGATGAGGAATTGGGGACAAGTATGAAACACATATGAACAGGCTTGCACACAAGTAGGCCTCAGAAAAGTATTACAAGACTTAAACTGTCATAGCAGATTCTATCACAAAATGTTCATGCCAGGAGCTTAACAACATTAGATTGAGGGATGCCAAACGGGTTCACACATTAAGTTCAGGGAAGGGGTTCAGGATTACTTAGTAGCTAGGGGGATCATGAATACATGCTGATAATGTACTGGGGTTACGGAGTAAGGCAGAATTGTAGTAAACAAGTAGGAGAAGCAGTAGACATGCTGATATAAGGGAAGGGTAATCACATCAATGAACTAGCAAAGAGGCATGCTAATATAAAGGTAAGCAACAGAACCATAAGTAAAAGCATAAAAGAAATAAGATAAAGTGCAATACGAATAAATACGTGTTGTTTTGGATGCTGTAAATCAAATAGAAGAAATACCAGTCTAGAGTGAGAGAATAGAACAGTAGTGTGCAGGGAAGTAGAGCAATAGGACAGTAGTGTGCAGAGCAATAGAGCAACAATGTATTATAGCAATAAATAGTAGAGCATCAAGTTACTCAGTCTTGGTTTTCATTCGACTGAGTAGCCAGTAGTCAATAAGATAAGCAAGAGATAATGTGTAGGAAAGTAAGAGAGAGAAATGAGTATGCTTGTGTGTGTGCGTGTGTGTTTTTTGAAAAACAAGAAGATTGTGTATATATAGTTTTGAAAACTGTGGTAAATAAGGTAGCAATTAGAATTAACCAGTGATTGTGGGACTAAGTATCCATCAGTACCCAATTAGTACAAATATCCCCATAATTAAGGGAGTGATTCACAAGGTGAGCAACAAAATAAGAAAAAGACCATATATAGCTTAAAGGAATATAAAACAGTGTAAGTATAGCAGGCAATTGGGTATCCCTTGATTGAAGGAGTCAAACTCAAACGGCTAGAAGGTAAATAACAATTAAGGAAAGTTCTTATGCATATAACATATAAGGAAACGATTTCAACCCAATTCAAGTAGACAATTGAGACTAGGTTTAGAAGATATCAATTATGGAAATAATAATCAATTAGCAACCAATTAATCATGTAACAAGGTAAGAAAATAAGTTAAAAGTCGGAAGTCAGAAGAATATCCCCCAAGAAATCAGTAAGGTTCTTCAAATCTCAAGGAATCAGGGGTGCAAATAATAAATCAGGAACCCTAACAAAGTAAAGTTGCAGAGAGTCAGGGATTCGAACAGGAACAAAATCAATTAGGCAAATAATAGGCAAGCAAAAGCATAGCAAGGTAAAGAATCCCATAGAATTAGGGATTCGAGGTTTAACACACATTTAAACGAACAAGGGGAATTAAAGAGTCGAAAACCCTAGTGTCTATAGTAGCAAAAATCATATAGGTTTAGAGACAAAGCAGTAACACTAAAGGGATTAAACGGGACGAACACGATTTAAGCAAAAGAGAACATAATCATAAACCCTAATGAGCAAAACATGGTAAAATCACAGAAAAATTAAACATTTATGAGAAATAAGAGTTTTTAAACAAACATATTAGTCAAAGATAGACTAATAATTTAGGAAAATATAGGGTTTTCAGCATAATAAGTCAAAATGGAAAGAAAACTTCAAATAAATCGTTGAATCATAGAATGATAGTAAAAGCGTGAAAAAAATGTTTTTGAAAGAGGGGTTATGAAAGCCTAATTTTGAGATGAAGGAACATTTAGAAATAGGAAGGTTTCTTTGAAGGAAACGTGTAAAAAGATTCATAACATACACAAATCTAAAAGAAAAATCGGAAAATATTAGGAGTTAGGGTTTCAGAGAACCCAGAGAAAACAAGAAAACCTTAAAATGTCACCAGCTTTAGCCGAAGAAGTCACAAATCTTACTCAAACGGCTGGAGGTGGCCGAAAAATGGCATGAGGGACCATGGGTAGGAGTTGAACCGCCTCAGGTTCACCTGAGGGCCTCAAGGTATCATCAGACCGGCATGAGGTGAAGCAAGGGCCAGGAAATGATGAGAGGACATAACTTCCGGCAAGGGAGGTGGCCGAATGGGGTGGACATACTCCATCGGAGAGGAGGAGAAGAGAAGGCTAGAGAGAACCAGAGATAGAGAGATAGGGAGGTAGAGAGATGAATGAGCGGGTGAATGAATGGGAAGGGGGAGTAGTCGTTAGGGTTTTAATTAGGAAAGAACGGATCTGGTCCGTTGATTAAAATTAATCAACGGTCCAGATCAAAAGTGGGGATTGGGTCGGGTAGGCTTAGAGATTGGGCTTGGGTTATTGGGTTATTGGGATTGGGTATCGGGCTGGTCTCAATTGGGTTGGGGGCATATTTTATTTAGGCTAGATTTTAAATAGGAAGGGGCTAATTATTAAATACCCAATTAAATAGATAAAGAATTAATAAAAATAGCTAACAATTACATAAAATGAAAATAAGGATAAATAGGTGAAATTAAGGTAACTAGCTAATATAAAACGGCTAATTAGTGATTTAAAATGGTATAAATGTACAATTAGGCTATAATTGTAAAATTATTGTAATTATAGCCAAATAATGCCAAATTGGCTAATTTGTGAAATAATTAAATCCTAATAGGGTTAAAATAATATATTAAGTCAAGAAATGTTTTTGAAATCATTTGTCATTATAATTAATTATTAGAAACAAAAATAATGGGTGAATTAAAATAAATTAATAAAAATATGGTAAAGTTATAGAAAAATACCAATTGTTATGGAAACTTGATTTTGAAGGTATATATGCAAGTTAAAAATAATTTGAGGAAAAATTGGGTATCAACAGCTGCCCCTCTTTACCCGGAAAGGATGAAAGAGTTGTCGGGTAAAGATATGATGGCCAATTTTGATTGAGCGAAACTATCTGGGAGAGATTTTAGGCCGCACCCTGGTCTCTGAGTTGCCTACATATCCCTGGTTTTACAGGAATCAGGTCGTATCAGGAGTCATCGACGGAGTATACCGATGAAGTTTTACAAGAACGGACACAAAGTATAGGGTTAGGTGCACAAATGGCTTACGGGGTTGTTAGGAGAACTTGAGCGGGACCGCTCCTGCCGGGAAGGCAGTTTTCTCGCCGGATTACCTACAAATAAATAATACAAGCATATATTATGCGTAATTTAAACATGATGCAAATTCCCGTTTTACCATTAATGATGTCTTCGGACGGTTAAGGATGACGTCCTCAGACCATGACGTCCTGGGCTATGAATTGCTTGATGCAGGATTCGCAGACCATGATAATGATGTTCTCGGGCCATGAGGATGGTGCCTCCGAACCATGACGCCTTTGAATAATGATATGCAGAGGTTGAAAGAGATCCTCGGGCAATGGCATGGTGTTCTCGGGCCATGAAAATGGTTCCTCCGAACGTTGATGCCTTTGGATGAGTTGGCGATATTTCAGCCCATGCAGATGCAATAGAATGATGCTGATGGGACAGAGCTTAGTCTTGCGAATAAAAGGTCAGAGCTTAGCCCGAAAGGAAAGCGAAGTAAATAGTGCTTGAGACAACGGTTAGTCTCGAAAGGTAAATTGGAGGCAGAACTTAGCCTCAGAAGGTAGAATGGTAGCCTTATGTAAAGATGCAAATGCAGATGGAGACATCGTATAGTTTCGGAAGGAAGAATTGTAGCCTTATGCAATGATGTATATGGAGGTAGAGCTTAACCTCGGAAGGCAGAATGGTAGCCTTATGCAAAGATGCAAATGCAGATGGAGACAACGTTTAGTCTCGGAATGCATAATGGTAGCCTTATGCAAAGATGCAAATGCAAATGGAGACAACGTTTAGTCTCGGAAGGCAGAATGGTAGCCTTATGAAAAGATGCAAATGCAGATGGAGACAACATTTAGTCTCGGACGGAAGAATGGAGCCTTATGCAAAATGTAGATGGAGACAATGCTTAGTCTCGGACGGCAGAATGATAGCCTTATGCAAAGATGAAAATGCAGATGGAGACAGCGTTTAGTCTCAGAAGTCAGAATGGTAGCCTTATGCAATGTAGATGGAGACATTTCTTAGTCTCGGAAGGCAGAATGGTAGCCTTATGCAAATGCATATGGAGACATCGTTTAGTCTTGGAAGTCAAAATGGTAGCCTTATGCAATGATGTAGATGGAGGTAGAGCTTAACCTCGGAAGGTAGAATGCTAGCCTTATGCAAGAAATAAAATGATAGTAGGAATTCTTAGCTGGTGATGAATTGTGGCATTGTGATTATTAAGAGCATTGTGACTACGGAGCATTGAGGCATGTGCGAACGTCAGCAAGTGCGTCACTTTTGAGAGTCGTATTTTAGACAACGTTTGTCCCCTAGGTGGACGGTTCGTTTAGGGATTTTGCAACCTTAGTGCCTTCACAAAGAAAGATCATGAGTTCTATAAACGGGGGGGGGGGGGGGGGGGGGGTAGTTT
>ML433804.1:0-46097 GCA_005239525.1 Nicotiana knightiana | reverse complement strand
TAGGGTTTATCCCAAACATATAAATAGACCCAAAAACACAACTTGAAGGGGGAGAGAAGCCATTGAAGTAAAGAACAACGTGTGGATTACTGCAAACATTGATTTTCATAGCTTTTACTTACTATTTTGTAATTCAATTATGCAAGTTATTTTAGAACTGGTTCTTATGAATATGAGTAGGTAAGTTTCTTAATCTAGGGTTTTGGTGGAACCCGTTGGGGGATAAACTTATGGTGATATTAATATAGTTTGGTTGATTGTTCATCTCTATTTGTTCAACTACGTTCTTGTTGTAGTTAATTGAATGGCCATCAATTAGCTGTTCCTATTTAGTATGTATCTACTTGAGAGAGAGTGCATATTTAGGTAATTGTTTGAACAACACCACTCCCAGAGTATAGACGAAAGTCATAACCGAGGGTTTAGAGGTTGGATTAGAGATAACGATACCTCGGGTGCAATCTAAAGTGAACTGTAATGCAATCTAGCTAGCGTAACTTGAGAGAGTGCGTCTAGTAAATTATCATAATTACTTGAGAGAGATTTATGGTAGATAGACTGTTCATGATTGATAGAGATAATTAATCAAAGTATATGAAATATCTGAGAAGTAAGTTCACCAATGGGGGAAAACCATAGCCTTAGGCCTTTATCATAATTGTTTACAACACATTGTTAGTAATTGTTAGTATAACTAGTAAACATCACCAATTTATATTCAAAAAGTCTTGAGAGAATTGATTGATTAGAAGTTGCGTATTCTAACGACTTGATTGATATGTTAATTCCCTGTGGGATCGACTCTGGGCATAATACCCCGGATTATATTTGCAACGCCCGTTTAGTCTTTTATTAGACATAGTTGAGCGTGATCAAATTTTGGTGCCGTTGCCGAGGACTAACGGTATATGCCTAGAAACTCATCGAGGACTGGTGAAGTAGTTGAAGCCTTATCAGACCCCGAGAAAGTTTTCAAAGCCCTGACCCAGACGAACCGGAAAAGCAAACATCAACCAAAAATTGAACAAATTGAAACTGACATGGAAGATCCACACAACCGTAACAATAATGGGTATGATGTGGTAGACCCAGTCGCTCAATTAGGGGCAGAGGCTCCCTTATATGACTGGGCACAACCCACAGCTGGCCACCGCAATACTGGTCCCACAGATTCAGGCCGAGTCCTTCCAGATAACAAATAATATGCTGCACTTATTGTAGAACAAAGGGCTATATTCAGGGTCATACATCGAAGGGCCCCAGCAGCATTTGAAAAACTTCCTATCAATTTGCAAAACTCAGAGACAACCTAACGTCACTCAGGAGGCAATAAAACTGTTGTTGTTTCCATTCTCATTGACTGGCGCTGCCCAGACTTGGCTGAACTCACTCCCCATCAATTCCATTACTACATCGGAGGAGTTAGTCAAACAGTTCGTGAAAATGTTTCATCCACCCAACAAGACTGCTCAACAAATTGATGAAATCTTGAGCTTCAGACAGAAACCAGTTGAAACACTGCAAGAGACATGGGAACGATTTAAGGGGATTCTGGTTATCTGTCCACATCATGGTATTCCAGAGCAAATGTTGGGGCAGCGGTTTTATATGGGTTTGGCTGATACTTTTAAAGAAAATGTTGATGCTTCGGCTGGTGGAGCATTCTTAAGCAAAACGTGGAGAGAGAGTCAAATCTTACTTGATAAAATNAGAGAACGTGGCCACCTTGATAACACAAATGAGTATACTTACTAAGAAGGTGGAGGAATCAGGACAAAAACAGCAAGTACACATCGTAGACACAACCAATGGGGGCTTATGCACATCATGCATTAGTCAACCACTTGGTAACCACTGGAATGCAGAATGTGATAACCCTCCTTATCCAGAAAATATGAATTATGTGACAAATTATGAAAGTCATAGACAAGGGGGGCAGAACTGGGGTCAACAAGTTCAACCATATAGGCCACCTCACCAACAGTAGAATAGTGGAAATATGGGTGCCATGAGACCATAAGGCAATGCAACACAATATCAGAGACCACACGGTTATAACCATCAGAATCAACAACTATCATACTACCCTCCTCAGCAACAACATGGGGGAAGACAAGAATATGGGTTCTCCGGGTTAGAAGCTATGATGCAACAGGTTATTGGGTCAAATGCTAAGATAAATGAAGGAGTAGATGCTCATGACTCAGCTATTAAAAATATCGATATGCAGCTGGGGCAGATTTCAAATGCAGCTAACAATCGTCCTCACGGAACTTTACATGCTGATACTCAGGTGAATCGAAGGGACCAGGGCCCAAAGCAGTTAATGGCAGTGAACCTCCACAATGGCAGAGACCTGGACCTAGAAGAAGAAAGGAGGCATAAAAGTAGACAGACAAACATATTGGTTTAGGTACCTAATGAAATTGATGACTCTATCCCATTGAGTAAGGGCACAGTGCAACCAGCTGAAGGAGAAGTTAATAAGCAAGGCGAAGCTGAGAAAGAACTTGAGGAAATCCCAGATCCAGCAATTGAGGTGGTGGTGAAAAAGGAAAAAGAACAGATAACAGAAAAGAAAAGAAAACCAACTCTATTCCCTCAAAGGCTAGCAAAATATCAGAAGGATGAGCAGTATAAGAAATTCCTGGACATGCTAAAACAGATACAGGTAAATATCCCATTGATTGATGCATTGAAGGAAATGCCTGGCTACGCTAAAATGATGAATGACTTAATGTCTAGAAAACTTTACTTCCAAGACCTGGCTACTGTCACTCTTACCCAGACTTGTAGTGCAGTGGTGACACGTCCTATTGCCGAAAAGTTGGCTGACCCAGGGAGTTTTACAATTCCTTGTACCATTGGAAACTTCGCGTTCGCCAAATCCTTATGTGACTTGGGAGCCAGCATTAATCTGATGCCACTGGCTATATATAAAATACTTGGGATTGGCAGAACCAGACCTACTTCCATGCTGCTGCNAAGTGGGGAAATTTGTATTCCCTGCTGACTTTGTGATCCTAGACTGCCGAGTAGATGAGGAAATTCCCATAATCTTGGGAAGGCCATTTTTGGCTACAGGCAGAGCTATCATCGATTGTGATAATGGTGAGCTTAAGATGAGGCTCAATGATGAAGAAATCACATTCAACGTGCAGAAGTCTATGAGGCGACCAAGTGAGTTCGCTAACTGCTCTCTTATTTATGCCGTGAACGTGATACTGGAAGAAGATGATGCAGCCTTAATCATTGGGGATCCTTTGGCTGCATGTTTGATGAACTTAGATGATATGAACGGTGAGGAATTAGCAGAATGGGTATTAGCATTGGAAGGAAAAGGGACATGGTCGAGGGTTCTTGAAATTGAACCATTAAACTTGGAAAAGAGAGAGAACCCACCAACCAAGCCCTCAGTTGAAGTACCACCCAAGCTAGAGTTGAAGCCTTTACCAGCGCACCTCAGGTATGCATTTCTTGGACCTAACTCTACATTACCGGTTATTATATCATCTGGGTTGCTAGATGTGCAGGAACAACAGTTGTTACAGGTACTTTCTGAATGCAAGACTGCCATTGGCTGGACGATGGCAGACATCAAAGGGATCAGCCCAGCTTATTGCATGCATAAAATTCTCTTGGAAGAGGGGCACAGACCTTCTAGGGAACACCAAAGACGGTTAAACCCAAATATGAAGGAAGTGGTAAAGAAAGAATTAATAAAGTGGTTAGATGTGGGAATCATTTTCCCTATCTCCAACAGCAGCTGGGTTAGTCCAGTACAGTGTGTACCAAAGAAGGGGGGTATGGCGGTCATAAGAAATGATAAAAATGAGCTGATATCCACTAGAACTGTTACGGGTTGGAGAATATGCATGGATTAAAGAAAACTAAACCTTGCCACCCCCAAAGACCATTTCCCACTTTCCTTCATTGATCAGATGCTCGACCGGTTAGCAGGGAAATCTCACTTCTGTTTCCTTGACGGGTATTCGGGGTACAACCATATTTCTATTTCCCCAGAGGATAGAGAAAAGACCTTTTTCACATGCCCATATGGGATATTTGCTTTCAGAAGAATGCCATTTGGCCTCTGCAATGCACCTGCAACATTTCAACGGTGCATGATGGCCATTTTCACAGACATGGTGGAGGATATTATGGAGGTCTTCATGGACGATTTCTCAGTGGTGGGAAATTCGTTTGATGAATGCCTAGAAAATTTGAACCGTGTCCTAAAAAGGTGTATCGAAACGAACCTAGTGCTAAATTGGGAGAAGTGCCACTTCATGGTACAAGAGGGAATCGTCTTGGAACATTTGGTCTCAAGTAAAGGTATTCAAGTGGATAAAGCTAAGGTAGAAGTGATTGAAAACTCCCTCTACCCACGTCAGTCAAAGCTATTCGTAGCTTCCTGGGACATGCCGGATTCTATCACCGATTCATCAAGGACTTCTCCAAAATTGCCAACCCGCTCTGTAAGTTACCAAAGAAAGATAACCCATTTGTGTTTTCTGATGATTGCAGGGTAGCGTTTGAGAAGCTAAAGAAGCAGCTAGTCACTGCACCGATTATAGTTGCCCCCGACTGGGAGCAACCATTCGAACTCATGTGTGACGCAAGTGATTATGCTGTAGGAGCCATGTTGGGCCAGCGAAAAGATAAGGTAATGCACCCAATTTACTACGCAAGTAGGACATTGAGTGGAGCTCAGCTGAATTACACGGTAACAGAAAAAGAAATGTTGGCTGTAGTATTTGCATTTGACAAATTCAGGTCCTACCTGATCGGGTCAAAAGTGATCGTGTACACTGATCACGCAGCCATTAGGTACTTGGTTGAGAAAAGAGAATCTAAGCCACGACTAATTCGTTGGGTGCTGCTTTTGCATGATTTTGACTTGGAAATTCGTGACCGGAAGGGAACGAAGAACCAAGTCGCTGATCATTTATCACGCCTCGAAGGTGCTGAACAGGCACCTGAGGCTGAGGATATTCTGGAAACCTTTCCAGATGAGCAGCTGCTGGCCACAAATGTGAGAGAGGTGCCATGGTATGCAGACATTGCTAATTACCTGGCATGCGGCATTGACCCTTATGAGCTCTCCTCTGTACAAAAGAAAAGATTTTATCGTGATAGCCGTAACTACTATTGGGATGAACCTTATTTGTTTAAAATTTGCATAGATAACATGATCCGGAGGTGCGTCCCCGAGATAGAAAAATATGCTATTTTGCAGGCTTGTCACGCAGCTCCTTATGGAGGATATTTCGGAGGAGTCCGAACAGCAGCTAAAGTGTTAGAGGCCGGGTTTTATTGGCCCACTGTGTTCAGCGATGCCCATCAATGGGTGAAAGGCTGCAATGAATTCCAAAGGACGGGGAACATATCCGTCGTCATGAAATGGGTCCTTTTGTGAGCTCATACGGCAATAAGTATATACTTGTTGCTGTAGATTACATGTCGAAATGGGTAGAAGCGGCAGCATTCCCCACCAATGATGCAAAAGTGGTGGTGGGGTTCTTAAAGAAGAATATATTCACCCGCTTTGGGACACCAAGGGCCATTATAAGTGATGGAGGCACGCATTTCTGCAATCGTGTTTTCGAAAAGTTGCTTGCTAAATATGACGTATGTCACAAGGTAACAACCCCATATCACCCCCAAACTAGCGGGCATGTTGAGGTATCAAATCGGGAAATAAAGAGTGTACTAAGCAAAACAGTTAGCCACAAGAACTGATTGGGCGAAGAAACTTGATGATTCCCTCTGGGCCTACAGAACCGCATATAAAACACCAATCGGTATGTCTCCATACAAGTTGGTATTTGATAAGGCCTGTCACCTGCCCGTCGAACTAGAACATCCAGCCTGGTGGGCATTGAAGTAGCTGAATCTAGATTTCGATACTGCTGGAGAAAATCGAATCACAGAATTACAAGAATTAGAAGAATTCAAAAGCCAAGCATTTGAAAGCACTAGGTTGTATAAGGAACGAATGAAGAGCCTTCATGATAAAAATATTGTGGACCGGGATTTCACACCCGGAGACAAGGTATTACTATATAATTCAAGATTAAGAATGTTTCTGGTAAGCTCAAGTCCCGATGTCGGGCCCGTTTAAAGTGGTCAATGTATTTCCTTATGGTGCTGTGGAGATTACTGCTGAAAATGAGTCGAATACCTTCAAGGTCAATGGACAGAGATTAAAAAAATATGTTGGAATGACTGAAGCCAATGTGTTGGCTATTGTGTACCTGGGTGAACCTAATACACCAGATAATCCTTAAATAGCTTTTATGCTACGTTGTGCCCCGACGCTAAATCGGGCGCTTCATAGGAGGCAACCTATTGATTTGTTGTAATCGTCGTGCCACGATATTAAATAAGGCGCTTGTTGGGAGGCAACCCAATGCATATTAAATCTTAGAATAGCTAGAAGTATTTAGTGTAATTATAGGTACTAACGAGCTTGCAGGTGAATTCGGGTGAATAGAGAAGTGTTTTATCATGACGGAAGGTGGGAACACAGCCGGGGTTAAGTCGGCCTTAAGCCCCAAACACCTAGCTAAAGCCAGGGGATGGCTGGCGTTAAGAGCCAAACGCCTGGATAACGCCAGGGTGGGGCTGGCATTAAGTGTGCAACGCTTGCCTAACGCCAGGGGGAGGCTGGCATTATGGCTAAAACGCCTGGCTAACGCCAGGGTGCCCGGGCTTTCTGATTAAAACGCACGACTAACGCCAGGTAAGTTCACTTTTCTTATTTTTTCATCTCCCAACTCTCTCTCAAGCAATTTTCACTCCCAAGAACACACCTAAACACTGATTGTCTCTCATACCCACATCAAATCACATAGCTTGACACACTCATATTCACTTCGTCAAAACATAGCACTTTTAACACCTCATTATCACCCACCACATACACAAGATCTGCACAGGTTAAAAAAGAATTCGTGGTATACTTCATCTGGCTAACACACATCAATCCGTGAGGTATGATTCTAGCCCTATACTTTATTCAATCGACTTTAAGCAGGTGAAAAGTGTATCCTTGATTTCATGATGAATTGTTTATGGGTTTATGAAGTTCTTGAAATATGTTGTATGGTGTTATGCACCCCAAGTCCCGAAACCCTTTAGAAATGAGTTGAAATGGTGAAATTAAGTGGTATTATGGAACCCCAAATTGATTTGGGAACATGAGGCAGTCCCTCAAGTCCATAAGAGCTCCCATGGCTATTGTGCCAGCCAAGTGCTCGATGTAATGCCTCAATGGCAAGACATGTCTCATTTGGAGCCCGAGTCTCAAGGGAAATACACCACTAGCATCATACATCTTGAATTCCATAAAATTTTAAATGAAAAGTGGCTCACAAGAAGATAATAGGTAGCAATGTGTGTCCATTGTCATAAACTTTCCAAGGTGAAGTCTTAGTAACCTTCGCACAGTGCGAAAACAGATAGTATATACTTTTTGACACTAATTCATTACTGATAAACAGTGCAGGTAAAACAATATTACCCAGAAGAGCCACCAACAAGGGAAAGGCCACATCTTCAGCCCCACCGAAAACCAAATCAAAACCCCCACCAGCTCAAAAGAAAAGAAAAGGAGGAGATGCTACTTCTAGCATAACTGGTGAGGAAGCAGTAGCTGCTGTGGCTGCTATGAGGCAGCGACCCATTGGTCAAAGGGAATATGGTATCAACAGCATACCACCACACTCCAGGAAATGGTATGCTCGTTGCAAACCCAAGCATGTCCACCCAGAAAGAGCTATCAACGAGGGCTCTCTTAGAACTAAATTCCCGGCAATTTGGAGGAGCATCCATGAATTGTGTCTAGGATATGTGTTCAAACACCATGGCAACATCAACCTCAATTTTTTCCGGAAGTTCTATGCAGGGTTTGATCCTAAGGACAAGGAAGAATTGGTGCCAATTCGTGGGCACTTGGTGGATTTTTCGACCAAGGCCATATGTGATTTCTTAGGTGCACCAAATGTTCCGGTAGAGCCTCTACAGCAATTTATCCGCCATCCTAACTATCGAGAAGTGAGGCATACACTTTGTGGGGTTGATTCCAAGGCTGATTGGATTCGAGATAGATTCACTAATTGCCATAAAAGGTTTCCCAAGAAGAAGATGAAGGCTGAAACACAAGTGTGGCTGAAACTGATTAATGCACGGATACTACCGTGCACCCATGACACCTTAATCAGCCAAGAGAGGATTTGTGTGCTCTACTTCTTAATGACTAGGCAGCAAGTGAATGTGGGCCACCTGATTTGCTATCAAATGGGGTTGGTGCGGGCCAACAATAGAATCGATCGAATCCCTTTCCCGAATTTCCTGACTAAGTTCCTGCTAGATAGTAAGGTAGCGGTTGAGCCTGACTTTGACCACATTATTGATCAACAACTCACCCGGGAAACTAACATTACTGGCTTAAGACTGAAAGAAGAGTCTTCACTAACCAATGCTTAGCCCTATGCCAGGGATGATAACTTCATGGCCCATCTCTATGGGATGATGGATTTGCAGTTGCGCATAGGAGGTCGCCCGGCGTCAGTTAATGAGAAGGACGAGTTGACTCAGAGATACCCACTCAATGCTCATGCTCAGCAGATGATAGGAGCAGATGAGGGGTACAGGCTACCATATGATGAAGATATAAACACAACTGAAGATTCTGATGCGGAGCTAATGTGCTCGGATGAGGATGATAATAGAGAAGATGAGTGTGAAGAGGAATGGAGAGCGTCCGATGATGAAGACGTTGAGTGACCAGGAAGTATCTTGCACCTTGTTTTACTTTGTGCTTTGTCCATATATGATACACTGAGGACAGTGCATAAACTAAGTGTGGGGTGCAAGCTGTATATATATATGTGTGCGTTGTGTGAATTGTGTTACTTGTTGAAATTGTGATTTTATTTCATTTGTTTTTTAGCTTCCATGTTCAGTGAAATGCTTGTAGTTGATATTCAGTGAAATGTTTGTAGTTGTTTGTTTTTAGCCTTTATGTTTTTATGTTTATTTGTTAAAAATAAAAAATATAAAAATTTGGGTTTTTCCCGACGATGGATCTATTAGACAATTTTCTTGAGGGAAGCAAGTCTAAAGAAAATACCAAAAAGATTTTTGTTTTAGGTAGTGTACTAATTACCCCTTTGTTTTTCTTTGGACCACGGTTCTTTTCCAAGGGTTTTTAATTGAACCGAGTGTAGGTAGTTTTTTTATTTTTAGGAGTAGTAACCACATGGTTGAGGGCTTAATAGTAACAATATCTCGAAACGTGCTAATGCCTTGAGAATAGTCAGTACTATGGTTGGGACGCTTAGGCTCAATCTTTTGACTCCAGGATAAATACCTTAAATCAGGAATTCTTAAGATCTTCTTAACTGCTTTCACTGGAGTGTCATGATAGATCCAATCCTGAGTGAGTTATGTGCCAAGTGTGTATGAGGTTTGTATGTTATTCTATGCATTGCATTTGATATCTAGAACTTGCCCCGTGTGTGTGCAAAGCGAAATAGAAGTTTTGTTCAGTCTTGGAAATAATATAAGCATTTCTTTGTTGAGCCAACTATATATATTGTACCCACCTTATTATTATGTATCGTAGTTAACCCCGTTGAGTCTATAATCCTGTTTCTTTGGCAACCACATTACAAGTCATACCCCTTTGTTTGAAACAATCATATATTTGAACCTTTTCACCTCTCGTAAGCACTGGAAATGTTATGAAATATGGAAAAGTTAAAGTGTGGGGTGGTAGGTTGGTTTTTTAGGGGAATAATTGAAATAGGGGGAAAGGAGCACTGTTTGAAAAAGTAAGAGTCACTTGAAAAAAAAAAGAAAAAAAATAATAAATAAAATAAACAGTTGTATTGTTGTGAAAGAAGAATATATGTGGTGACTCTTAATGTAATTGTTCTTGAAGAAGTATGGGGTAATAACATTGATGTAAAGGTGGAGTTTGGCTTAATATAGGTTTGAGGTTGAATGAACTCGATTAGTAGAGTAGTACACTACGGGAAAGCCTATGGTGCATCTTTTGTGGCATATGAATATTATTTCTGAGAGCGAGTGAATTCTTTCTATCTTGAGTTCCTAAGTGTTCTTAAATTTTATTGTGTGAGGAACTAGCTCTTTGATTTGGTGAGGGCACATGATTCATGAAGGAAAGGTAATGTTGTTGACCTCTATGTTAGAGTAGTGAGTGGATTGTGAATAAAGCATGGTATATGTGAGTCGGTGATTGAGGCACGGATGTCACACCTCTGTGATTGAAATGTTTTAAAAATTCTTGGTATAACGTGTTAAGGGATTTGCTCAATAAGTTGTGTACATGAGTGTAATTTGATTGCTCGAGGACGAGCAAATGTTTAAGTGTGGGGTACTGATGCTTGGCTAGAATTCATGGTTTAACACGTTATATGCCTTACATTTTATGCGCGTTAATGATAAAAATACACTTTTTATGTGCATAATGGAGTCTATTTCATGTGTAGGTGCATTGGAGATGGAAACTGAGCTAAATGGATGCATGAACGTCGAAAATATGCTCAAGAGTCGAAAAGGAGTGACCTGGGCTATAGCCGGGCGTTTTAGCCTTAAAACCAGGCCAACCCGGGCGTTAGTGGGGCGTTTTGCCCCTAAAGCCAGGCTGACCCTGGCGTTAGTGGGGCGTTTGGCTCCTAACGCCAGGTCTGCCCTGGCTTTAAGGGGGCGTTTGAGCCCAAACTCCTGGGTCCCAAGGTCCGGTCAATTCCGAGTTTTAAAGGTTTTAAGTGTTTCCCGGTTGGAATAGAAGTCTCCTACACGGCTAGGGTTTATCCCAAACATATAAATAGACCCAAAAACACAACTTGAAGGGGGAGAGAAACCATTGAAGTAAAGAAAAACGTGTGGATTACTGCAAACATTAATTTTCATAGCTTTTACTTACTATTTGTAATTCAATTATGCAAGTTATTTTAGAACTGGTTCTTATGAATATGAGTAGATAAGTTTCTTAATCTAGGGTTTTGGTGGAGTCCGTTGGGGCATAAACTTATGGTGATATTAATATAGTTTGGTTGATTGTTCATCTCTATTTCTTCAACTACGTTCTTGTTGTAGTTAATTGAATGGCCATCAATTAGCTGTGCCTATTTACTATGTATCTACTTGAGAGAGAGTGCATATTTAGGTAATTATTTGAACAACACCACTCCCAGAGTATAGACGAAAGTCAAAACCGAAGGTTTAGAAGTTGGATTAGAAATAACGTACTTCGGGTGCAATCTAAAGTGAACTTTAAAGAAATCTAGCAGCGTAACTTGAGAGAGTGCGTCTAGTAAATTATCATAATTACTTGAGAGAGATTTATGATAGATAGAGTGTTCAGGATTGATAGAGATAATTGATCAAAGCATATGAAATATCTGAGAGGTAAGTTCACCAACGGGGGAAAACCATAGCCTTAGACCTTTATCATAATTGTTTACAACACATTGTTAGTAATCGTTAGTTATTGTTATTGTTAGTAGAACTAGTAAAATATCACCAATTTATATTCAAAAAGTCTTGAGAGAATTAATTGAGTAAAAGTTGCGTATTCTAACGACTTGATTGATACGTTAATTCCTTGTGGGATCGACTCTGGGCATAATACCCCGGATTATATTTTGGAACGCCCGTTTAGTCTTTTATTAGACATAGTTGAGCGTGATCACTCTCCAACACTTGGCCCTCCATATTAGCCATTTCTCCACTAGTGATATTGTTTGGCACATAGGCTTCGTTCAACACATTCAATAAACCATTCTTGTGCGTCTCAGAATTCTACAGCAAAGAGAGGATGGATATTTGCGCTGGCGTTTTATTCAGCTAGTCGATGATCGAATACTCCTTGGCCTGTACTTTCCTCCAAAGGTCGTCCGAACCTGTCTCGAAAATGGGAAACCGATTGGAAGCCTGCCTGCTGGATTCAGCCAGATGTTTAGGGGTATAGACTCTACCAGTTCTTGTCATACCCTGCGCCGCAACAACTTCTTCAGTCTTGAATTTGCCTTTCCTTCTCGCCTCGACTGTATAGTCCTATGGTACAAAATTTTTATAGAAGGGTGGCGTGGTTGACATCGCCACTGGAATTGGTGCGGCTATCCTTACTTCAAGTGGAACATGTTCCTTGGGTGGCAAAACTGCAACCTCAAATGGTGCGGGTGCATTTGCAGGAGACACGAACTCAACTTCAATCGATACTGGTGTCTTTGCAGGTGACGTTGCCTCAAACTTAAGAGGCATGGACATATTTACCTCAGCATCCTCAGACGGTTGAATCTGGACTATGATCGGGTTGAGAGTGACTGCAGGTTTCTTTGGATCATCGACTTCTGCGATCAACCCCATTGATCCCTCGGGTCCCAATCATCTTCTATTTCAATCAAGTGGATGCCTCCACCCTTATGGTCTGGCAAAGGATTGTTGCGGACGTTCGGAGCGGGATCTTTTTCCACAATGATCTTGTTGTCAATCAGGGATTGTATCTTGTCCTTCAAAGAGAGTCATTCATCGACGGTGTGCCCCTTCATGCCGGAGTGGTATGCACATGACTTGTTTGGGTTGACCCATTGAGAAGGATTCTCAAAGGTTGCAGCAGGGATGATGGTGACATAACCAGCAGTTTTGAGCTTCTCATACAGTTGGTCGATTCAGCAATGGCGGTATACTGTTTTGGAGGTCTGCGATCAAAATAATGATGAGGTCTAGGGAAGTTTTGACGGGTAGGGGGTGATTGGTAATGAGATGGTTGGGAATTGTAAGTGTGGTAGACAGAAGCGGGTTGTGACTATCTGTTTGAAGCAAGTTGATATGTCGGTGGTGGAGGTGATTGATAAGTTGGTGGTGGAGGTGATTGATAAGTGGGTGGTGGATCTTGGTATGAGGGTGAGGGTGCTTGGTAGTTTGGGGTTGGTTGATATGTGAGTGGAGGTGTTGGTTAAGTTTGGTATTCGAGTGGGATTTGGTTCTTTGTGCAACCATCACGGCTCCCGCGTCTCTTTTCTTAGACACACCACCAAACTGCAAAGCGTTGTTTGTAGCTTGCAAGGCTTCAAAATCATTGACCATACCACTTTTAATACCTTCTTCAATCCGTTCACCTAATTTGATAATGTCGGAGAACTTGTGGTTCTCAATCATCATCAACCGTTCATGGTACTGCGGGTCCTGGGCCCAGGCAAAGAACTTTTTCATCTGCTCCTCTTCTAAGGCGGGTCAGCTTCGGACCTCCAACGAGTAGCGTACTCGCGAAATGTCTCTGTGGGCTTATTCTTCAAATTCTGAATATAGAACACGTTTGGTGCGTTCTCTGTGTTGAACCTGAATTTGTCCATAAAGTCAGATGCCATGCTCACCCAATTCGACCATTTCTTGGGATCTTGGCTAATGTACCAGGACAAGTCTCCTTTCAAGATCCTCATGAACAACTTCATGTGGATCCTTTCATCCTTCCCTACTCCAACCAGCTTGTCATAATAAGTTCTCAGATGGACCCTCGGATCACCTGTACCATCAAACATTTCAAACTTAGGAGGTTTGTATCCCTCGGGCAGCTCGACATCGGGATGTATGCAGAGTCTTCATAGTTCAACCCTTCGACTCCCTTGATTCCCTCGACGCCTTAAACCCGACTGGTTAACTTCCTAAGTTCCTCGGCCAAGTTCTTGATAAGCAGGTCCTTTTCGTCAGACTCATGTCTGTATGTGATAGGGGGAGTGGAGTGTGGCATGGTCTCCACGTAGATGGGATTATTACAGTGGCCTAGCGCATGAGTGTGGAAATGGTCATTTGTTGAGTTCTGAGGTTCTGGGATAAGAAATGGAGTGTTAGTTGGAGTGTGGGAGGCATTGCATTGCGCTGGAAAAGTTTGTCTTTGGTGGGGTGTTGTGATAATGAGTTGCGGGATGATTTTGCTGCTTTAGGATATTTTGAGGAGGTGTAAGATTCTAGATGTTGACGTCTGGGACGTTGAGGGAGAATGACAGGTTTTCCAGATTCCGAACTCGATCAAGCTCTTCTTGAAACTTTGACAACTTCCGTTCCAGCTGCTACAGAGTTTCATTCTAAATACGAATACCCTGGAAATCAGTGGCCTCTACCCGTTCAACCACATTCTCATTTCTGTTGTTGCTTGAATCTTCCATTTTCTTTTTGCCTTTGTTCTTGCCTTTGGGAGGACTAAGAGGAGGAGAGGGTGGAGGGCCCCTGGATCTTGTAAGATAGGATGATGATGCTAGAGTTCACAAACTAACCTTTGGGGAGGGGAATAAATATATAAATAAAGAGGAAAACAAAAATAAAAGGTAGCCAAGTCAGTGAGGATTATGAAAAGTATTCCGGTATTTAAACACATAGTGCGGGAATATAAATCGCGTCCTAATTTGGGGACCTCTTTTGCGCCCGAGGTAGGCCTAGCGACAAATTGATTTGGAGAACTTAAGATGCTAAATGCCTCATTTTATTGATAAGAAAATAGACGAATCCCAAAACGACACTAAATAAATAGGAAGTAAAGGTCACTTATGGCCATTGGCCTTATTACATTGATAAAGTAAAAGAAAGACATTCCTATATACTTGGTCCCAGAAGGACCTTTCCTAGACTCGGCATTCTTTCTTCCTTTGTACAGTTTCCCCAACTCGCGAAGTCCCAGCAACAGGTATGCTCTGGCTAGATGTCATCCTTCGGTCCTTTCAGCCTTTTGACAGTCTTCAATCCTTTTGATAAATTTTTCCTCCAGCTCCACTATGCATCGTTCCAAATATCCTAACCTTTTGTTGGTGTTGATAGCCATATCTTTTCATTCCTCGATCAGTTTCTTGCTAGACTCATGTATTTCGCGGTGCTCATCCTCACACTCACAGATCCTCTTGCGCAGTTGGTTGTATTTGACTTGTGCCTCGGCCTTTTCATCTATAACCCTGTGGCCCTGAACGAACCCTGGCTCGCTCAGACCACCCCAATTTTCTGCCAACCAACCAGGATAGAAAGGGGTACAACCGGCATGATATCTGTCTGGCTCGATGGTGTCCTTCTCCATTACAATCTTGCAGTGCCACATGTGCTGGGCTTGGCACTTGTGAGGACTATCGTCATTTTGGAAGTCAGCTCGAAGATGGCTCATCTTGTCGACCCTGGGTATGACTTGCTTCCTACCCGCTTGACTCATAACTCAAAGAGGGACGTAAGGGTATGTTCCTCTTAGACCAATCAGTATCAGGAACGGTGCATCTCTGGAACATGCGATGAACTCCTCAATTGGAAACCACTTTGTCATCCTTTGGCATTCTCATGCTGAGCAAACATGTCGGGGATGTAATTCATTCGCTTTGGATGGTGGAAAGCGATGTGTTCATCCCAAACTCTTCGATGAATTTCTTGTCAGTATTCTCCCTTTTGGATATGTTCCATGAGCCAAAGCTGAAGTAGTAGATTGCAGCCTTCGAAGTGTCTTGCCCCTCGTTGACACTTTTCCAAGGCTCGATATATGTCTGCAATGATCATGGGAACAATGCTGAAGTTTTTCCCACCAACTCCTTCCATTAGTGTCTTGGTTACCATGTTCAGTCTAGTGTGGATCCTCTCCTTCTTTATTGGAAACACAATTAGACCAAGAAGCAAAACATGAAGACAAATACTCTACAATGGATGTGTCCCAAGGATGTGACGGCAAAATCATCGTGGTAGGTACGGTATGATTTGCTGTGACCGTACCTTTCGTACAAGTAGTCAAAAGGGATGTATGACTTCTTTAAGCATACCAGTTCTGAACTCCTCTTCAAACCCATCATTTTGAGGAAACCTTTGTCTGTGCGGTTCTCAAGTATTAGCAACCCCGGGGTTTCCCATACTAGGTCAGCCAGTCCTCCTATTTCCTCCAGTAAAGGTGTCATTTCAATGTTCCCAAAGCAGAACACGAACCTTTCACAATCCCAAAATAGGGTCGCAGTCTCTATTATCATGTTGTTAGGCTGGATTTCTAGGAGAGATGGTAGAGTGCCCAAGTATTTTCTGATGAGAGTTTTGTCACTAATATGTAAATCTTCCCACCAACTTAGCAATCTTGGATGGATATTGCATACCATTCCGAATCTAGGGACTTCGTGCCTCATATATCTGCAAGGAAAACATGATTAGGCCCTTACCCCCACCAGACTCGACTATTTAACATCAACAATTAGCATAAAGCATTTAGTTCTACAAATAAATGCACAAAACGTGATGATGTCTGTTTGGGTTTAGGGAAACCAAGTGGACTTTTGGATAAGGCAATATTAAAAGCTATCGTCGGGACCACACTTTAGCCTGGCTAGGTTTGACCATGATGCATGAAACAACATAACAAAGTAAGGTTTCTATGGGGTTTTAGACTGGTACCCTCGAGCGGATAACTCAAGGGGGAAAGGCATGGAACCGTCGACTGCACCACTGATCTACTAGTTTTACCGCAAATAAGCCTTTCCGAATTTAGGGGGTAATAATATAGGAAGAGCGCAACCACTCATCAAGCGTTGCTATAGTTTTTTTTTTGGCACGAGTGGAGTATGAATGTTGAACATGATTATGCAATAATAAATAAGCATTAAAAACAGGTTGTCATGTATTTGCACGTTAGGAAAGCGATAAATACAACAGTTATGATTTAAAGCGGTTACAAAGGAAAACAAAGAAACATGTCGGTTTCGCCTTTTGGAAGGAATAAATATTTGAAAAACAATTAATTGCACGTAGAGAGGGGAAAAATAAAAGGGTGCAAAATATCAAACAAAGCATACTCGGGAAAATTCACACAGCAGTTTATAATGGTAAAAGCCTAGAATTCCCCAACAGAGTCGCATTGCTGTCGCGCCCCCTCTTTCCTCACGGAGATCGGGTTTATGACATTCGATTGAGACAACTCTTTCCTTTTGGGAAAGGGGTTTGTGTTTTTTAGAGTCACCGCCTAACGATTTTTAAAGGTGCGTTACGACACCAAAGGGGTTCATTTACAACTACTTTGTTAACCAGAGATAGGGTAAGGGCTTGAAATTATCCTAAGGGGAAGGTGATAGGCACTCCTCAGGATCCACAAGTGTGGTTCCCGGCCAAAAAGCTTTTGTGAATTTGTACGGCTTAGTAAACAAACAAATAAAGGCTCAAATAAGAGGGGATTTAAGTCTTAAGCATGCAGATGTTTGAAAATAGTAAAGAAGGTTAGATTTTGAAAGGATTACAGTCTAAACATATAAAGGGTATCCTAGGTTTATAATAATATGGATCACATCAATGCAATACCCGATAATAACTCCTCGAAGAGGGGCTATACATGGTATTAGCGCACTGATCATCATATCCATATTCTACCCTTTCCCACCCCGTGAAGGTAATTAAAGCGCGTGTTGGTCACGAACTCTATTGCATGTTGTTACCCATCCCTTCCTATTAGTCCCAGAGGAAATTAAGACTCATATCCTAAAGGGAGGTGCTAGGAAGACCCTCAGGTTTTAATGGTAAAAATTCTAGGGCGACAAATAACAAACAGGTAGGACTGCACATAAGGGAAGAACATGAAAAGCAATTAAGGGGATCAAGTATACCTCCACACATAGTACACATAAACAACATGACTCATACACAGTTAAGGTCCAGATTCAGGTTCAGTCCTAAGCATGGTATCTAAGTGATAACACAAAGACATATTTATTGCAAAACTCATAGAGGAAGTCTTAATCAAGTTTGCCTACTGGTTTTAAACATGCTGACAGTTGATCACTAATCACAAAGGACAGTTATGGTTTTATTTCTTTATGGATGATTACCTAAGACTTGCCTAGGCATGAGACAGAATACCTACTGTAGAGAAGGACTGCTTGGAATTGTATTACCTAAGCATGATGTTGTAAGTGTTCAAAGCTCAGAATTATTACCAGTTGATTGCGAGAATTGAGTGAAGTTGTTTTATTCCTTTTCATGCATCAATAGGTGTATTTAAGCGAGTAAGATACAATCCTAAAGACGTGGTATCTAGTGCACAGAGATGCAGAATCAAAAACCTAAACATGATCTCTAAATGCACAAATATTGCATTATTTAAACATGGTTCAGCAGATGTAAACATGACAGGTTTATTGGTGTTGTTTATCCTAAATAGGATCTCTAAGTGTACATGGCAGCCTAGAGCATGATTGTAAAGTACTAGTTATTAGCACATTTTAGCACAGGACTTTCGAAATGAGATGCCAATAGAAGATGAAAACAGTAAGTGTAAGACCTAGGGAACATGGTCTCTAATACATGACCTTGCACATATGAGTCCTAATCATGATTTCTATTGCGCAAATATGGAATAGAAGCTAATAGCATGGCTTCTACCCTCTAATAGCTATATCATGCATATTTACCCCTCCCTTTTCACTATCTATCCCCAAAGAGTTGTTAACAACAGTTATTACAGGCCATTTGCATGAATTACATAACTGAATAATGAAAAGAAGAAGTTATACTATAGGGAGCCTACTGATAGGCCCAGAATCTCCAGAATGCCTCATTGCCATTCTATTCACAACCTTTCACATGATCCAGGTGTGTCAGAGTTCCATAAGCATCTCAAGGGATCCCGGGTAGTGCTCACACCCAGAGTCATAACCAAATTGGAGTAAGTGCAGTGTGGAAAGGCTGGCTCTTGTGTGTCAAAGTTAAGAGGAAGCTCAAGGGTCCCAAGGCAATGCTCAGACAAATGGGCAGAACTTAATGTCTAAGAGTATAGTGGAAGTGCTCATAGTGAGTAAGAACAGTTTTAAAACAGTTTTGAGAAAGAGAGAGGTTTAATGAAAATTAGCTTGAAAAGGGTAAGGCAGTAGCACAACCAACATACTCAAACATCACACACAGAACAATAAACAGGAATTAAGACAAGTTCAGCAACCACAAGCAGGGAGATGAGGGATTGGGGACAAGTATGAAGCACATAGGAACAGGCTTGCACACAAGTAGGCCTCAGAAAAGTATTACAAGACTTAAACTGTCATAGCAGATTCTATCACAAAATGTTCATGCCAGGAGCTTAACAACATTAGATTGAGGGATTCCAAACGGGTTCACACATTAAGTTCAGGGCAGGGGTTCAGGATTACTTAGTAGCTAGGGGGATCATGAATACATGCTGATAATGTACTGGGGTTACAGAGTAAGGCAGAATTGTAGTAAACAAGTAGGAGAAGCAGTAGACATGCTGATATAAGGGAAGGGTAATCACATCAATGAACTAGCAAAAAGGCATGCATATATAAAGGTAAGCAATAGAACCATAAGTAAAAGCATAAAATAAATAAGAGAAAAAATACGAATAAAAACATGTTGTTTTGGATGCTGTAAATCAAATAGAAGAAATACCAGTCTAGAGTGAGAGAATAGAACAATAGTGTGCAGGGAAGTAGAGCAATAGGACAGTAGTGTGCAGAGCAATAGAGCAGCAATGTATTAGAGCAATAGAATAGTAGAGCATCAAGTTACTCAGTCTTGGTTTTCAGTGGACTGAGTAGCCAGTAGTCAATAAGAGAAGCAAGAGAGAATGTGTAGGAAAGTAAGAGAGAGCAATGGGTATGCTTGTGTGTGTGCGTGTGTGTTTTTTAAAAAACAAGAAGATTGTGTATATATAGTTTTGAAAACTATGGTAAATAAGGTAGCAATTAGAATTAACCAGTGATTGTGGACTAAGTATCAATCAGTACCCAATTAGTACAAGTATCCCCATAATTAAGGGAGTGATTCACACGGTGAGCAACAAAATAAGAAAAAGACCATATATAGCTTAAAGGAATATAAAACAGTTTAAGTATAGCAGGCAATTGGGTATCCCTTGATTGAAGGAGTCAAACTCAAACTGCTAGAAGGTAAATAACAATTAAGGAAAGTTCTTATGCATATAACATATAAGGAAACAATTTCAACCCAATTCAAGTAGAAAATTGAGACTAGGATTAGAAGATATCAATTAAGGAAATAATAATCAATTAGCAACCAGTTAATCATGTAGCAAGGTAAGAAAATAAGTTAAAAGTCGGAAGTCAGAAGAATATCCCACAAGAAATCAGTAAGGTTCTTCAAATCTCAAGGAATCAGGGGTGCAAATAATAAATCAGGAACCCTAACAAAGTAAAGTTGCAGAGAGTCAGGGATTCGAACAGGAACAAAATCAATTAGGCAAATAATAGGCAAGCAAAAGCATAGCAAGGTAAATAATCACATAGAATTAGGGATTCGAGGTTTAGCACACATTTAAACGAACAAGGAGAATTAAAGAGTCGAAAACCCTAGTGTCTATAGTAGCAAAAATCATATAGGTTTAGAGACAAAGCAGTAACACTAAAGGGATTAAACGGGACGAACACGATTTAAGAAAAAGAGAGCATAATCATAAATCCTAATGAGAAAAATGGGGTAAAATCACACAAAACTTAAATATTTATGAGAAATAAGAGCTCATACATTTAAACGTACATATTAGTCAAAAATAGACTAAGAATTTAGGAAAACCTAGGGTTTTCAGCATAATAAGTCAAAATGAAAAGAAAACTTCAAATAAATCGTTGAATCATAAAAAGAATCATAGAATGATAGTAAAATCGTAAAAAAGGTTTTGAAAGAGGGGTTATGAAACCCTAATTTTGAGATGAAGGAACATTCAGAAATAGGAAGGTTTCTTTGAAGGAAACATGTAAAAAGCTTCATAACATACACATATCTAAGACAGATCTAAAAGAAAAATTATAAAGTATTAGGAGTTAGGGTTTCAGAGAACCCAGAGAAAACAAGAAAACCTTAAAATGTCACCGGCTTTAGCCGGAGAAGTCACATATCTTACTCAAACGGTCGGAGGTGGCCGAAAAATAGCATGAGGGACCATGGGTAGGAGTTAAACAGCTTCAGGTTCACCTGAGGGCCTTAAGGTATCATTAGACCGGCATGGGGTGAAGCAGGGTCCAGGAAATGATGAGAGGACATAACTTCCCGCAAGGGAGGTGGCCGGAGGAGGTGGACATACTCCATCGGAGAGGAGGTTAAGAGAAGGCTAGAGAGAACCAGAGATAGAGAGAGAGGGAGGTAGATAGATGAATGAGCGGGTGAATTAAATGGAGGGGGGGAGAGTAGTCGTTAGGGGTTTAATTAGGAAAGAACGGATCTGGTCCGTTGATTAAAATTAATCAACGGTCCAGATCAAAAGTGGGGATTGGGTCGGGTAGGCTTAGAGATTGGGCTTGGGTTATTGGGTTATTGGGATTGGGTATCGGGCTAGTCTCAATTGGGTTGGGGTCAGATTTGATTTAGGTTAGATTTTAAATAGGAAAGGGCTAATTATTAAATACCCAATTAAATAGATAAAGAATTAATAAAAATAGCTAACAATTACATAAAATGAAAATAAGGATAAATAGGTAAAATTAAGGTAATTAGCTAATATAAAACGGCTAAATTAGTGATTTAAAATGGTATAAATGTACAATTAGGCTATAATCTTAAAATTATTGTAATTATAGCCAAATAATGCCAAATTGGCTAATTTGTGAAATAATTAAATCCTAATAGGGTTAAAAATAATATATTAAGTCAAGAAATATTTTTGAAATCATTTGTCATTATAATTAATTATTAGAAATGAAAACACTAGGTGAATTAAAATAAATTAATAAGAATATGGTAAAATTATAGAAAAATATCAATTGTTATGGAAACGCGATTTTGAAGGTATATATGCAAGTTAAAAATAATTTGAGAAAAAATTGGGTATCAACAACGTGTTTAAGTGTGCTGGACAGTGATCCCCTCCTTTGGCACAAAAGACTTGGCCATGCTAGTCTGAATCAACGCAACAAATTAGTATCCAAGGACTTAGTGATAGGACTTCCTAACATTAAGTTCAAGGAAGATAAAGTTTGTGAGGCTTGTGTAAGGGGGAAGCAGGTAAGATCATCTTTCAAAAGCAAGAAAATGGTAAGTACCACCAGGACGATGAAACTGGTCCATATGGACCTATGTGGTCCTATGAGAACATTAAGCAGAGGTGGTAAGAGATATGTAATGGTGCTTGTTGATAACTATTCTAGATTTACCTGGGCATTGTTTCTAACATCTAAAGATGAAGAATTTGACATGTTTACTTCTTTTGTTACAAAAATGCAGAAACAATTAGGAAATCAACTTGCATCAATTAGGTCTGATCATGGCACTGAATTTGAAAATGCCAAATTTGCTGAATTTTGTGACGAGCATGGCATAGATCATAAATTTTTTGCCCCTAGAACTCCACAATAAAATGGAGTGGTTGAAAGAATAAATAGGATACTTGAAGATATGGCTAGAACCATGCTTCTTTCTAGTAAACTACCTCATAGCTTCTGGGAAGAAGCAATAAACACTGCATGCTACATCATAAATAGGTGCATGACTAGACCACTTGTAGAGAAGACACCATATGAGTTAATTAAAGGGAGAAAGCCCAATATATCCCATCTTAGGGCTTTTGGCTATAAGTTCTTTGTGCACAATAATGGTAAAGACTCTGTAGGTAAGTTTGATCCCACAAGTGATGAGGGAGTATTCTTGGGATATTCTTCACATAGTAAGGCTTATAAAGTGTATAACAAAAGAACTATGTGTGTTGAGGAGAGTGTGCATGTTGTTTTTGATGAAACTAACATTTTCTCTAAGAGACAGGAACAAATGGATGTTGAGATTGAGACACCCAAACCAAAGAAGGCAAAGACTTCTTCCAAGAAGTCAACATCTGTATCTATTACACCCTCGATTGTTGCTAGGAGAACTAGGGCCACAAAGAAATTAGAGAAGGTTCAGTTTGATGATGCTGATGAGTGGAGTGGTGAAGAAGTAGAGGAGTCTGGTAGAGAGACAGACAAATTGACAAAATTTGGGAAGCGCACGATACTGAACGGAAGGTTCCTGAAGGATCTTGTAGAATACGACATGATTTACCTTGTGGACACTCTGGACGTGCAAGGCTGGAAGGACATGGTCCTTCAACTAGATGGCAGGCTGGCCAGGAGTGAGATTGTCGAGTTCATGGAAAATGCAGAGGTCAAGGATGGCTGGGTCTCCAGTCAGGTAAAGGGGCTTAAGATCTCCTTTGATTCCAAGGATCTGGGTAAGATTCTTGGGATTCCCGCTGAGGGATATGATGATTATACAAGGAAGAGGTGGCCCGGCTTGGATGAACTTCCTTCTGCACTGCAAATCACCAGGAGGTTCAGTGATAATGCTGAAGAAGTGGAACCAAGAGCTGTGTTCAAAAGCGAGATGAAACCTCAACACAAAGTGGTTTTTGAGTTTGTCAATAAATGTATACTGCCCAGGCAAGAGAGGAGGCACATAGAAAACTATATAGATTTAACTCTCATGGAGTGCCTGGACAGTGGAAGTCAAATCAACTTGCCCTCTTTCATTATTCAGTTGATGGACATGGTGGTAAATGGCTCCAAGGCTCATGCTATCCTATATGGGTTCATCCTAACGACTATGCTCGCTCACTTCAAAGTGCCCGTGAAGAAAGCAGAAATGGCCACTGTCAAGGACCATTTTGGGAAGAACACGCTTCTAACATGCGACTATGTTGTGAATGTTCCTGACGATGAACCTGGTTCATCAAGGAAAACGCCTGTGAATAGCAAGGTCAGGGCGCTTGTGCATGAAGGTAGGGTTAAGGATGCTGAAATCCTTCGCCTGAAGACCCTCCTTACAGAGGTTGAGGCTGAGCGGGATGCTCTCAGAGCTGAACTGGAAAATGAAAAGGAGAAGAATGAAGGGATTCTTGAACAAATTCTCTCTCTTCTCCAAGCAAAGAACCCAACCTCCACCCCTTCCCAGCCTTAGGTGTCCAGTGCCGTCCCTCACGCCTCTATGACCCAGTTCGTGATTTTTTTTTTTTGCTATCTTTTGCTCATGACTGTAACTGCGTTTATTTCTTTATGTATTTAGTGCCTGAACTATGCTCTTATCAATGAATTGTATTGTTTTTTCTCTTACCCATTTTGTCTCACTTTCCTTGATAGTTTACATCCTTGGTTTACTATTGATGATTAATCCATAATTGTACTTGCAGTTGCCTCAGTGGCCATGAGTAATTATTATAAATCTGGCAATTCTACCACTTTGCTACTTTTCGATGATGCCAAAAGGGTGAAGATGTGCTATATTAAAAATTGTGATATTTATAACCTAATGAACATGGTTCTTTATGATAAATGCTTAATACTATAAAAAGTGTCAATGTTGGATTAAAGTGATTACATGCCTAAGCACGGAGTTTGTCATCATCAAAAAAGGGGAATTTGTTGGATCAAGAAGCTGAATGGTTTTGGAGATTGACAAATGAACTCAGAGTTGAACCAGGTCCATCACTGGAGACATAGACATGCAGAGTTAATGGCACGTGAGGTGATCACAAAAAGAAGATAAACACAATCAATGATCTGAAAATATATCTCCTGATCGAAAAGGTTGCAAATTGATAGGGAGATGGACTCCTTTATTCACTAAGGATAGAATCAAGATAGAAGAGGATCTAGGAAGTTGAGATCAACTAGAACTCTTCCACCAAGGAGGAGTTGCACCCGAATTCTAGTATATCTCATTTTATACTGATCCTATATGTTGTCAAGTGTTCTTATTGAACAGGTGCGAACAAACATAGAAGCAAAATATTAATTGAGAACAGAATTACCAAAGCAATTTTGTAAGCAATTCATGTGAGAATTTCCTGTGCTATTCTGAAGCTACTTGAACCATCTAGAAGAACCAGTTCCATCTGTTGTCTTTTAGTCTAGTTTATTCGTAGTAGGTGATTACAAAGTGTATCTTTCAACTTTATCTAGAAGCAATTGTAATAGGTACTGAGTATTCAAGTTAGAGTTAATTTGAAGCTTGTTGCAAATAGTTAGAGGCTAGTTTGCCACAAGGGGATTAGAGTTAATCCTTAGGTTTACAAAAGAGTTTATTTTGTAAATGTTGTTTGGCTCATTGATTCAGTGAAGAGTTTGGAAAAATCCTACTGGGAAGTAGGTCATGGTTTTTTGACCTTTTGATCCAGGTGTTTTCCACGTAAAATTGTTGTGTTCTTTAAATTTCGCATTTATTATTCCGCAAACTGTAGGAGTTGGAACACATAGAAGAATCTGGTCCTTCTTGTTGATACTCAATTTTTCCTCAAATTATCTGTAATTTGTATATATACCTTCAAAATCAGACTTTCATAGCCATTGGTATTTTTCTATAATTTTCCCATATTTTTATTAATTTGTTTTTAATTTATCCAGTATTTTTATTTATTATAATCAATTACAAAATCACATTACAAATGATTTCAAAAGCATTTCTTGATTTAATGTATTATTTCTGGTCTTATTAAAACCAAATTATTTCATAATTAGCCAAATTCGCACTCTTTGGCTATAATTACAATAACTTTGCAATTATAGCCTAATCATATGTTGTATACTATTTTTATCTAATAATTAGTCGTTTGTATTTTTTAATACTTATTAATCATTGTAATTTAATTTACTAAGCATCAATTTTATTTTTTTACAATTATCAGCTACTTTATAAATTATTTTAGTTAATTTTAATTGGATATTTAATAGTTAGCCACTCTCTATTTAAATTCTACCCTAAATCCAACCGGACCCCTTACCCACTTAACTAACCCAAATAACCAGCCCAATCTTCACGAATATACCCGGCCCATTCCCCTTTGATTTGAGCCGTTGATTATTTCAAATCAACGGCCCACATTAATACTTACCATATTAATTCGTAAATGACTACTCCCCCCTTCTCATTTCCCCCGTCTTTCATTCTCTCTCACCTTCTCTCTGGTTCTCTCTAGAAATTTCTCATCTCCCCTCCTCTCCGATGGACCCTGTCCACCTTCTCCGACCAGCTCCCTCGCTGGAAGTCATGGCCTCTCATCATCTCCTAGCCTCTACTTCACCCCCACGCCGGTTTGACACTACCCTGAGACGAACTTAGAGCGGTTCAACTCCTACCCATGGCCTTTCATGCCATTTTTCGTCCATCTCCGGCCATTCGAGTAAGATTTATTACTTTCGGCTAAGACCGGTAACTTTTTAGGGATTTTCCTTATCCTTTCTGGGTTCTCTTTGAAACTCTAACTCTTAAAACTCCCCGATTCTTTTAGATCTGTCATAGATCTGTGTATATTATGAAATTTTTATATGTTTCCTTCAAAAAAACTTTACTGTTTCCTAATGTTTCTTCATCTCAAATTAGGGTTTCATAACCCCTTTTTCAATACGATTTTTCTTCTGCTTTTTAGTATCATTCTATGATTCCTACTATGTTTTTAACAATTTATTTGAAGTTTTCCTTTCGTTTGACATATTATGATGAAAATCCTCGGTTCTTAGATTCTAAGTTTCTTTTTTGACTGATATGTTCGTTTAATCTGTATGAACTCTTTCTTTCTCGTGAACGTCTTAAGGTTTCTATGAGTTTTGCCCTATTTTTCTCATTAGGGTTTCCGATTTTGGTTTCTTCTGCTTATATTGTGTTCGTCTTGTTTAATCCCTCTAATTATTACTACTTTGATTTCTTGCTACCATAATCATTAGGGTTTCTGATTCTCCCTATTATATCATGTTCGTTTGTTAATTCCTTTAGTTATTTACTATGTGCTAGTATTGAATCCCTGATTCTATGTGACTTTTACTTGAGTCTCTGATTTTTACTTGCCTATTGTGTGTTTATTCCGTGTATCCACAGGGATTTGTGATAATCTCCCCCTAATCAGTAATACTCCTATTTAAACCCCTGATTTCCTATAATTGATATCTTTTACTATTCTCTTGTGATGATTTCCCTAACTGATTTTTCAACCTTTAAACTATTTCCTTGCCTTATTTTGGTCGACTATGCTGTCACATGGATTCTTATGTTATTTCCTTAATGGAAATATTCTGAACCTAGTCTCAATTGCATGTCCCATAATTATATTGTGCTAAATTATTTCTTTATATGTTATATGCAGTCATATATGGTATCTTTCCTTATTTGTTGTTTGCATATTACCGTTTGAACTTAACCCCTTCAATTAAGGGATATCTATGCTGATTTTATATTGATTGATACACAGTCCCTTAATTATGGGTTAACTTTGATTCCTACCTTATTTGATACTTGTTTTCAAACTATATATACATTACCTCTCATTAGCACAAACACACGAACTAATTTGTTCAACTCTCTCTCTCTCACACAACTAAAAACTCTCTGCTCTTTCTCTTTTCTGTGCTAGTTACTACTATTGTAAGTTAGCCGGCTGCAAAGCCAAGGCTAACTATTGTGTATCTCCTACTTCCTGTTTGTGTTACTGCTTTGTTCGTTTCACTGGTATGTTCTAATTCATATTTTAGTTCTCAAACCAACATGTTTTTATTATTGCCACAGTTCACTGTGTTTATTATTTGCTTTTACTTACTATTCTGTTGTTCAACATGTAACTAGGATCTTGGATTCTATCTAGCATGTCTTTGTGTACTCCAAATCTGTCTTTATGTGAATCTCCATGCTTCTGTTTGATACATTAGATTAGAGCATCTTCTAATGTCTTAAACTGGTTGGTACTGCCATGTTAGTTTCATCTTATACCCTGCTGATCCTCTGAACCCTTAGGATCTCTGATTGTTTATGCATGCTCCTACCTGTTACATGTTCAGTACTCTACACCTATGTGTCCCTCAAACCCCCTTTCCTCTGTTGTGGTTTTTGGATCATTCTGGGTCCTTTGTGTGATGCTGACTTTGCCTTGGTTATGAGATTGGTGTTCATGTTCTTTCAAATTGTTTTCACCAGTTAAACTTTTATTATATTTCCATTAAGTCTCTTTTCTAAACCTATTTTCTTATCCAAAATTTTCAACTATATCAAGCACTCTCACTCTACTCTTAGACCCCTTAAGTTCTGCCCCCTCTGTGTGAGCATTGCCTTGGGACCCTTGAGCTCCCTCTGAACTTTGACACACAAAGGCTGGCCATTCCACACTGCACTTACTCAAATTTGGTTATGACTCTGGGTATGAGCACTGCCCGGGATCCCTTGAGATCTTTAGGGAACTCTGATACACCTGGATCATGTGAAAGGTTGTAAATAGAATGGCAATGAGGCATTCTGGAGATTCTGGGCCTATCAGTAGGCTCCCTATAGTATAACTTCGTCTTTTCATAATTCACTTATGTAATTCATGCAAATGTCCTGTAACAAATTTTGTAAACAACTCTTTGGGGATGGATAGTGAAAAGGGAGGGGTAAATATGCCTGTTGTAGTATAATTAAGGGTATAGACCATGTTTCTAGGTTTATTTTCTTTATGTGCAATAGAAGCCATGTCTAGGAATCAACATGCCATGCATTAAATATCATGCTACTTAGGCTCATATATACTGTTTTCTTTCAGCATGTCATCACTCCCTTGCCTTCACTTAGAAATCATGTTCATAGGATCAGTAATAACAACAAAAACTGTTACCATTTGATTCTGTCCATATGTCTTAGAACAAAATGTGCTAACAAATATGCAATCATGCTATACACGTAGAGATCTTGTTCTAAGTAAACAACGATTAAAATCTGTCATCTGTGTTATTCCTGAAGTTGTGCATAATGTTGTGATCTTGCATTCATTTAGAAAAATCATGTTTAAGTTATCATGTTGCATTAGAAATCATGCCTTAGGGTCATACTTACTCAAATCACACCTATTTCAAATATACATGTCTGAAACAGTCCCATGTTCTAGATAAACTGTCAATCAGTCCTTTGTACACACTTAGAATCACATGCTATTAGGATTGGTAATCTGAAACCCTTTTAAAAAATTTGTACAACTACTGCATGTTATTTTACACCTAGGCAAGTCTTAGGTAATCAGCCATAAAAAATAAAACCAGAACTATCCTTTGTGATTAGTGTTCAACTATCCGCATGTTTAAAACCAGTAGGCAAGCCTGATTAAGACTTCTTCTCTGAGTTATACAATAAATCTGTCTTTGTGTTATCACTTAGATACCATGCTTAGGATATGAACCAGAATCTGGACCTTAACTGTGTATGAGTCATGCTGTTTATGTGTACTATGTGTGGAGGTATACTTGAGCCCCTTAATTTCTTTCCATGTTCTTCCCTTATGTGCAGTCCTACTTGTTTGTTATCTGTCGCCCTAGAATTTATAGCTTTAAAACCTGAGGGTTTGCCTAGCACCTCCCTTTAGGATATGAGTCATAATTTCCTCCAAGACTAATAAGAAGGGACGGGTAATAGCATGCAATAGAGTTCGTGACCAACACACGCTTTAATTACCTTCACGGGGTGGGAAAGGGTAGAATATGGATATTATGACCGGTGCGCTAATACCACGTGTATCCCCTCTTTGAGGAGTGATTACCGGGTATTTCATTGATGTGATCCATATTATTATAAACCTAGGATACCCTTTATATTCTTAGATCGTAATCCTTTCAAAATCTAACCTTCTTTACTATTTTCAAACATTTGCATGCTTAAGACTTAAATCCCCTCTGATTTGAGCCGTTATTTGTTTGTTTGCTAAGCCGTACAAATTCACAAAAGTTGTTTGGCCGGGAACCAAACTTTTGGATCCTGAGGGGTGCCTAACACATTTCCCTTAGGATAATTTCAAGCCCTTACCCTACCTCTGGTTAACAATGTAGTTGTAAATGAACCCCTTTGGTGTCCTAATGCATCTTTAAAAATCGTTAGGTGGCGACTCTGTAAAAACACAGACCCCTTTCCCAAAAGGAAAGAGTTGTCTCAACTGAATGTCATAAACCCGATCTACGTGAGGAAAGAGGGGGCGTGATAGCATGGCGATTCTGCTGGGAATTCTAGGCTTTTACCATTATAAACCGCTTTGTGAATTTGCCCGATTTTGATATTTTGCACCCTTTCCTTTTTCCCCCTCTATGCGCGATTAATTTTTTTTCGAATATTTATTCCTTCCAAAAGGCAAAACTGACATGTTTCTTTGTTTTCCTTTGTAACCACTTTAAATCATAATTGTTGTATTTACCGCTTTCCTAACGTGCAAATACATGACAACATGTTTTTAATGCTTATTTATTATTGCATAATCATGCTCAACATTCATACTCTACTCGTGCCAAAAAAATACTATAGCAATGCTTGATGAGTGGTTGCGCTCTTCCTATATTATTACCCCTAAATTTGGAAAGGCTTATTTGCGGTAAAACTAGTCGATTAGCAGTGCAGTCGACAATTCCGTGCCTTTTCCCCTTGAGTTGTCCGCTCGAGGATACCAGTCTAAAACCCCATAAAAACCTTACTCCGTTATGTTGTTTCATGCATCATGGTAAAAAGCCAGGCTAAAGTGTGGTCCGCACGATAGCTTTTAAGATTGCCTTATCCAAAAGTCCACTAGGTTTCCCTAAACCCAAATGGACATCATCACGTTCTGTGCATTTATTTGGAGAACTAAATAATTTATGCTAATTGTTGATGTTAAAAAGTCGAGTCTAGTGGGGGTAAGGGCCTAATCCTGTTTGCCTTGCAAAAATATGAGGCATGAATTCCCCAGATTCGACATGGTCTCCAATATCCATCCAAGATTGCTAAGTTGGTGGGAAGATTTGCATTCTAGTGACAAAACTCTCATCAGAAAATACTTGGGAAATCTACCATCTCTCCTAGAAATCCAACCTAACAACATGATAATAGAGGTTGTTACACTGTTCCAGGATTGTGAAAGGTCCGCCTTCCGCTTTGGGGACATTGAAATGACACCTTTGCTGGAGGAAATAGGAGGACTGGCTGGCCTAGTATGGGAAACCCCGGGGTTTCTAATGCCTGAGAACTGCACAAGCAAAGGTTTCCTCAAAATGATGGGTCTGAAGAAGAATGCAGAAGTGGTATGCTTAAATAAGTCATACATCCCTTTTGACTACTTGTACGAAAGGTACGGTCACAACAAATCATATCGTACCTACCACGACGAGTTTGCCGTCACATCCTTGGGACATATCCATCGTAGTAGAGTATTCTTCTTCATGTTTTGCTTCTTGGGTATAATTGTGTTTCCAATAAAGAAGGAGAGAATCCACACTAGACTGGCCATGGTAACCAAGAAACTAATGGAAGGAGTTGGTGGGAAAAACTTCAGCATTGTGCCCATGATCATTGCAGACATATATCGAGCCTTGGAAAAGTGTCAACAAGGGGCAAGACACTTCGAAGGCTGCAATCTACTACTTCAGCTTTGGCTCATGGAACATCTCCAAAAGGGAGAATACCGACAAGAAATTCATCGAAGAGTTTGGGATGACCACATCGATTTCCACCATCCAAAGCGAATGAATTACATCCTCGACATGTTTTCTCAGCCTGAGAACACCAAAAGACGGGTCGAGCTCTTTGATAATCTGACTGAAAAACGGGTTCAGTGGATGTTCGAGTGGTTTCCGACAGAGGATTTCATCATCCGTTCCAGAGATGCACCGTTCCTAATACTAATTGGTCTAAGAGGAACATACCCTTACGTCCCTCTTCGGGTTATGAGGCAAGTGGATATGAAGCTAGTCATACCCAGGGTCGACAAGATGAGCCATCTTCGAGCTGACTTCCAAAATGACGATAGTACTCACAAGTGTCAAGCCCAACACATGTGGCACTGCAAGATTATAATGGAGAAGGACACCATCGAGCCAGAAAAATATCATGCCGGTTGTACCCCTTTCTATCCTAGTTGGTTGGTAGAAAATTGGGGTGGTCTGAGCGAGCCAGGGTTCGTTCAGGGCCAGAGGGTTATAGATGAAAAGGCCGAGGCACAAGTCAAATACAACCAACTGCGCAAAAGGATCCGTGAATGTGAGGATGAGCACCGCAAAATACAAGGGCTAGCAAGAAACTGATCGAGGAATGGAAAGATATGGCTATCAACACCAACAAAAGGTTAGGGTATTTGGAGCGAGGCATAGTGGAGTTGGAGGAAAAATTTCTCAAAAGGGTTGAAGACTGTCAAAAGGCTGAAGGGATCGAAAGAGGACATTGTTGATACCCAATTTTTCTTCAAATTATTTTCAAACTTGTATATATACTTTCAAAATCACTCATTACAGTAACTGGTATTTTCTCACAACTTTTCAATTTTTTATCAAATTATTTTACTATTTATTTAACACTTTATATTTCATAATTATTCATAAATGATATAATTTCAAATTATTCTCTTACTCAACATGTTATTTATATCCTATTTAATTCCCCTAGGATTTTATTGTTTCACAAATTAGCCAATATTGGCATCATTTAGTCAATTCCAGCAGTTTTGCAATTATAGCACAAATGTGCATTTATACCATTTTAAAATCAATGAATGATAATTTACAATTTTTATATCTTAGTCAATCGCCTTAATATCATTTATATGGTCTCAATTCATTTTTAACACAATTATTAGCTATTTTATTAATTAATTACCTTGTTTAATTGGGTATTTAATGTTTAGCCCATTTTTATTTAAAGTTTAGCCAACCCTTAACCCAACCCACCTGACCCAAAACCCACTCTCTAACCCAGCCCAAAACCCACAAATAACCCGGCCCAACACCACACTTGATCTGAACCGTCACTACCCCCTCCGACCCTCTATCTCAACACTCACTCTCCCTCTATCTCTCTCTGTTACTCTCTAGTTCTCTCAAGAAGCCTCATTTGGCTTCTCTTCTCCGATGGAGTCCGGTCATCTTCTCCGACTGGTTCTCTCACCAGAAACCATGGCTCCTCATCGCCTCTTGGTTACCCACTCACTTTGCACCAGTCCAGTGATGCTCTGGGGCTCTCAGACGAACCTAGAGCGGTCCAACTCACCTCGCATGGTCCCGTGCCACTTTCCAGCCTCCCCGGCCGTTTGAGTAAGTTTACAACCTGTTCCGACTTAGGTCGGTGCCGTCTTTGAGGTTCTTCTTACTTCTCTGGGTTCCACGAAATCCTCACCCTATGTCTTTCGATTTATTCTAGATCTACTTTAGATCTATAGTATTCCGAAGTCTCTTTCTATGTTTTTCTCTAAAAACCTTCATCTTTAAATGATCTTTCAATTTTTAAAACTAGGGTTTCACAAACCCCTTTCGAAATAAATTTTCCTTTACTTCTGCTTTAACGTTATTGTAAGTTTTTCTTTGATAATACGTTTTGATTCAAAGTTTCTTACGAAAATACCCCAATTTTTAGGTTTTTTAGTCCGACTTGTTTGCTATGTTTAGCCAATTTGTATACCTCTTCTAGTCTCTCTATGTGCTCTATGTTTCTTACTCTAATTCATGGTTAGGGTTCCTGATACCCTCTACTGACTCTGTAATATTTTCTTCAAACATATGATTATGTATGTTCTGTACTAATTTTTTCGAATTGTTTCCCTTGATTGTGTGACACTTTCCTTGATTGTGCCTAATTCCCTGTGATTTCAATTACAATCGACATTCCCTCGACTAGTGTCCAGAATTAAACCCATACTTTGTTTTGTGAATGTGCTATCAGTGTGTACTTTCCTTAATTACGTGTTATGAACCTGGTCTTTATTAAACACTCCATGATTTTACTACCCCCGTTATGGTAAGATCACTCTATTTGATTCCTTTTCTTGATTTAACTCTGATTGGCCCGTTTGAACTTGACTCCCTAATTAAAAGGAGTCGAGGCCTTTAATTAACACTGATTGGTTATTATTTCCATAATTATGTTAGACTAATTATTCCTTACCGTATTTTCTTTACTTGTTTTCAGAATTATAAACACCCTACTCTCTTTAGCATAAGACAACCAATAGATACACGAACACTTACACAAATAGCACTCATATTTCTCTGAACTCTCACTCCTTTGCTGCATATTCTCCCTTGTTCTTCTGGCTACCCAGTCGGCTGAAAGCCAAGACTGAACAACTTATTGTTTCTCTATTGCTCTGCATACCACTGTCTTATTGCTCTACTTCTATGCACCTTGCTGTACTATTCTTACTCCTAACTAGTATGTTTTTAATTTAAGTTTATAGCATCCAACCCAACATGTTTATGTCTGTATTGAAGTTTTAATTATGGTTCTGTTGTTTGCCTTGCAGCTAGTGTGTTTTCTTACCCCTATGACCTCTCTTTCCTTTTGTGTTCAGCATGTCTACTTGTCTATGTGATTCCCCTTTCCCTTTAGTCTAGCATGTCTATTGATTTCCCTTATATGTTTCCATCATGAATCTGCCTAACTCCCGACACTATGAGCATGCACCCCCTAATACTTAGTTATTATGTAAACCCTAATCTTGGACCTAATATGTGACTCTGTTTGACACCCCTCAATTTTATGCTTCTAGATTCCTGGCATGAACATTCTATGATAACTAGGTTGTGATTGTTTAAACCATATAACACTAGCCTAAGGACTATTTGTGTGCAAGTCTGCCTCTACTCTGTGACTTATTTGTCCCTAGTCCCCCTACCCCTATTTGTTTTTGCTTCCTAAACCATGTATGATCTGGGTTACTGATTGTCCTGTTTCTTTCTTCTGCAAAACCTGTTTTCATAAAATAAACTCTCATATTGTTCTTTGAAGCTATTTTTCAAAACAGTTATTTCCAAAAGCTACTTTTCAAACTCAACTCTTTTCTAAACCATAGGCACATATCACTACTCTTAGCTCTAAGTTCTGCCCCCTTCATGTGAGCATTTCCTTGGGGACCATTTGAGTACCCATTGAACTCTGACACATAAGGCTGGCATTCCACAATGCACTTACTCATTCCTGGTTAGGTTACTTGGGTGTGAGCACTACCTAGGGTCTTCTGAGATCCTTAGGAACTCTGACGCACCTGGGTTACAAAAGGTCATGGCATACAGTATTGTTGGATTTGAGGACTTGGGCCTACTGTTAGGCCTTCTATAGTGTAACTTCTTAATTTCCTTATTTATGGAGTTAGTGCAAGGCTGGTCTGTAATAATTAATTGTAAAAACAGTTACGGGCTGGATAGTGAAACGGGCGAGGTTGTGCATGCTTAGTATAATTATGGGTAGAAACCATGCTATAGGATTTATTTTGTATATGTGTGCAATAGTTACCATGCTTAGGAATACTTGCCATGCATGCATTAGAAAACATGTTTTAGGCATGTTTATTTCAGCATCTTTGCATACTCATGCCTCACTTAGAAATCTTGTTCGTAGTTAAATAACTATAAAATGGTTGTCATAATGTTGCTGTTTCTGCATCTTCATGATCACCATGTCTAGAAATCCTGTTTTAGGTTAAAAAGCATTAATCGTCAATATTTGGATTAGAGATCATGTTACCCTTGGAATTCATTCTCAGCATGTTCATATTACCTATGCCAAACTCATGTGTTAAGGACATACTGCTATTTGTATTAGAAATCATGTGCTAGGTTCAACAACTTAACTACGCTTCTGTATTTCCTATTTCGAGTCAAAAGATGTGTTAATAAGTAAATTCTGCCTTAAAATAATAATAGATTCTGATTTATGAAAATGTTTGTGAATTTATAAAAGAATGCGTAGGTTTGATTCATTCCACACCCTGTATGCATTTAGATATCCTATTTTGTAGGACACTACATTCACATTAGTTTAAATACTCACTCCTTTACCATGATTAAGTCTAAACAGGATAACTGGAGTTTGTTAAACCCGCCTAGAAAAGACTTAGGCATTAAGTTTATTAAAACTGGGAAAACTGTCTCTTTGTATTTTGGCTAATAACATATCATAATTCGTAGTCTAGAACTGGTAGAATGATTTCTTCTGAAACTCAGTAATCAGACTGCCCCATTGATGTATTCTCACTTAGACATCCTGCCTTAGGTTCTAAAATGCAACGACCTCTTTGTGTTTTAGTCGTGCTAGTTATGTGTATTAAATTGTGGAGAGATTCATGAGCCTCATATCTGCTCCTGTGTGTCCCCTATACTTGCAGTCCTAAATTTTTTATTTGTCGCTTAGAATTTGTCCTTTAAACCTAGGGGTTCTTCCTAGTACCTAGCCTTTAGGATAATAGTCCTAATTTCCTCCAGGACTGATAGGATGGGATGGATAATAGCACGCAATAGAATCTGTGACCAACATACGCTTTATTTACCTTCATNGCATTGATGTGATCCGTATTACTTTAAACCTAGGATATTTTCTCAAATGTTTACTTCTAATTTCTTTTAAACTTCCAATAAAACTTCTATACTTGTTTGAAATCCCCTCTTATGTGAGCCTTGCTTGTTATTTGCTTATTGTCTGAATTCACGAAACCATTTGGCCGGGACCCACAGTTGTAGAACCCGAGGGGTGCCTAACACCTTCCCCTTGGGATAACTTCAAGCCCTTACCCAATCTCTGGTAATGCAAACTAGTTCATGAGTTAACTACTCAAAGTGCCTTAACGCACTACAAAAATCGTTAGGTGGCGACTCTTCCTTTAACTTCTTCCTTCCAAAAGAGTTTGTCTAAAAAATGTCAAGAACCCGATCTCCTCAAGGAAAGAAAGGGGGCGCGACAGCATGGCGAATCAGCTGGGGATGTATAGGCTTTTACCATTTCAAATTGTTTCGTGAATCTATGCCTTTATTTATTTTCACCCTTTCCTATTCTCTTTTCATGCGATTAATTGTTTACTTCGAGTATTTATTTCTCAAAATGTAACTGACATGTCTCTTTGTTTCCTTTTTGTAACTGCTTTAAATCATCATTACTATTTTTTACTGCTTTCTTTAACGTGCAAATACGTGACAACTTGTTTTAAATACTTATTGCATAAGTCATGCTCGACATTCATACTCCACTCGTGCCAAACAAAATACTATAGCAACACTTGATGAGTGGTTGCGCTCTTCCTATATTATTACCCCCTAAATTTGGAAAGGCTTATTAGCTGTAAAACTAGTCGATCAGCGGTGCAGTCGACGGTTCTGTGCCTTTCCCCTTTGAGTTGTCCGCTCAAAGGTACCAGTCTAAAACCACATAGAAACCTTACTCTGTCAAACTGTTGCATGCATCATGGTCAAACCTATTCAAAACTAAAGTGTTGTACGCACGATAGCTTTTAAAATAGCCTTATCCAAAAGTCCACCGGGTTTCCCTGAACCCAAACGGACGCCCTCACGTTCTATGCATTTATTTGGAGAACTAAATGTTTCTTGCTAATTATTTACGTTAAATAGTCGAGTCCGGTGAGGGTAAGGTCCTAACCTATTTTTTTGCAGAAAGAATGAGGCACGAAGTCCCCAGATTCGGCATGGTCTCCAACATTCACCCAAAACTGCTGAGTTGGTGGGAGGATTTACACTCTAGAGACAAAGCTATCGTCAGGAAACATTTGGGTAATATACCATCACTTCTGGAAATCCAGCCTAACAAAATGATAGTAGAGGCTGCTACCCTATTCTGGGATCACAAAAGGTCTGTGTTCCGCTTTAGGAGCATCGAAATGTCACCGTTGATAGAAGATATAGGAGGGTTGGCTAACCTAGTATGGGAAACACCGGGTTTGCTGATGCTTGAGAACCGCACAGGCAGAAGTTTCCTCAAAATGATGGGTCTGAAAAAGGATGTGGAGTTGGTACGTCTGGAGGATTCGTACATTCGTCTTCATTACCTTTACGAATGGTATGGCTACAGAAAATCATATCGTACCTACCATGACGAGTTTGCCATCACCTCTCTAGGACACGTCCATCGCCGAGTGTTCATGTTTATGGTCTGGTTTTTGGGATTGATCGTGTTCTCGATAAAGAAAGAAAGGATCCATACCAGGTTAGCCATGGTAACTAAGACTGTAATGGAAGGGTTAAATGTGCAATATTTCAACATTGTGCCCATGATCGTTGCAGATATGTACCGGGCTCTGGAAAAGTGTCAACAAGGAGAAAAACACTTCGAAGGTTGCAATCTGTTACTCCAACTCCGACTTTTAGAACATCTCTAAAAAGGGGAATATAGACAAGACATCCACCGTCGAATGTGGGATGACTACATCGCTTTCCATCACCCAAAGCGAATGAACTATATCCCTGATATGTTCGCTCAACCTGAGGACGCCGAAGGATGGGTCAAGCTCTTTGATAACCTTACTGAAGAACGGGTTCAGTGGATGTTCAAATGGTTTCCAACGGATGAGTTCATCATTCGATCCCGAGACGCATTATTTCTGGTATTGATTGGTCTCAGAGAGACCTACCCTTATGTCCCTCTTCGAGTTATAAGGTAGGCAAGAAGGAAACAAGTCATCCCTAGAGTCAAGAAGATGAGCCATCTCCGAGCAGACTTTCAAAATAATGACAGTCCTCACAGGTGCCAAGCTCAGCACCTATGGCACTGCAAGGTTATACTCGAGAAAGACACCATCGAGCCAGACATGTATCACGCCGGTTATACCCCTTTCTATCCCGGTTGGTTAGAAAAAGATTTGGGTGGTTAGAGCAAGACAGGGTACGTCCGAGGTCACAGGGTTGTAGATGAAAGGGATGAAGCACAAGTCAAATTCAACCAGTTGCGTAAAAGGATCCGGGAGAATGATGATGATGACCAAAAGATACATGGGTCCAACAAAAGACTGATTGAGGAATGGAAGGACATGGCTATTAGCGCCAACAAAAGGCTGGGATATTTGGAACGAGGTATAATCAATTTAGAAGAAAAGTTCATCAAAAGGGTTGAAGATTGTCAAAATGATGAGGGAGCTGTAGGGGGATATTTAGCCAGAACTTATCTGCTGCTGGGACTTCGCGAGCTGGGAAGGCTGTTAGAAGAAAGCGGGAATGCCGAATCTGGGGAAGGTCTTTCTGGGATCAAGTAGATAGGGATGTCTTTATTTTTCCAACAATGTAACAAGGCCAATAGCCATTAGTGATTTTTATTTTTTTTGTCTGTCGTTTTGGGGTTCGTCTATTTTTCTTGTCAATAAAATGAGGCATTTAGCATTTTAAGTTCTCCAAATCAATTTGTCGCTAGGCCTACCTCGGGCACAAAGAGGTCCCCAACTTAGGACACGCTTTCATTTCCGCATTATGTGTTTAAATACTGCAGTATTCTTTTTATAATCCTCACTGACTTGGTTACCTTTTGTTTTTATTTTTTCTTACTCCCCTCCCAAAGGTTAGTTCGTACCTTCTGGCACCATCAACCTATCGCACCAGATCCAAGGTCCCTCAACCTACTCCTCTCCCTAGTCCTCCTAAGGACAAAAGGGTAGAGGCCACTGATGGTCGAGGTATTCAGGTCCTGCATGAGAACATGTCGCCACTTGAACAAAAAAATCTGAAGTTTCAGGAAGAACTAGATCAGGTCCTAAATCTGGCCAACTTATCATTTTCCCTCAACGTCCCTGACGTCGGCCTTCCAAATGATCAAAACCCCACACCTATACAAAATATCCCAAGACAACAAAACCATCACACCACTCCCCCAAAGAACCAAACCCTCCCGACACAACACAATGCTTGCACACCTCAAATAACACCCCGGCCCAATGTTCATTCCAGAACCTCAAAACCCCAAAAAAGACTATTTCCACACCTATAATAATCCGATCTATGTGGAAACCATGACCCATTCCACTTCGCCTATCCCACAGGCATCCGAGTCTGACGAAAAGGATTTACTTATCAGGAACCTGGCCGAAGAGCTTAAGAAACCGACTACCCGAGTTCAGGGTGTTGAAGGGACCAAAGGGATCGAAGGGTTGAACTATGAAGACCTTTGTATCCAACCTGATGTCGAACTGCCCAAGGGGTACAAACCTCCGAAGTTCGAAATATTTGACGGTACTGGTGATCAGAGAGTCCATATGAGGACCTATTGCGACAAATTGGTCGGCGTGGGAAAGGATGAAAGAATCCGCATGAAGCTGTTCATGAGGAGCTTGAAGGGAGATGCACTGTCTTGGTACATCGGCCAAGACCCCAAGAAATGGTCAAACTGGGTAGGCATGGCGTCCGATTTCATGGACATGTTTAGGTTCAACATAGAGAATGCACCTTATGCATTTTACATTCAGAATTTGAAAAAGAATCCTACAGAAACCTTTCGCGAGTATGCTACTCGCTGGAGGTCTGAAGCCGCTAAAGTCAGACCTGCTCTAGAAGAAGAATAGATGAACAAATTCTTTGTCCGAGCTCAGGATCCGCAGTATTATGAACGGTTAATGATGGTTGAGGGCTGCAAGTTTTCTAACATCATCAAATTGGGTGAGCGAATTGAAGAAGGTATTAAAAGCGGTATGGTTACGAATTTTGAAGCCTTGCAAGCCACTAACAAGGCTCTACAGTCTGGTGGTGTGTCTAAAAAGAGAGATGTGGGAGCCGTAATGGTTGCACAAAGAACCAAGTCCTCACTCAAGTAGCAAACCTATCCGACACCTCCACTCACATATCATCCCTCACCAAATTACCAAGCACCATTACCAAATTACCAAGCTCCATCGCCAAATTACCAAACTCCACCACCTTCCTACTAAACTCCACCGCCCACATATCAACCTGCTTCGCCCAAATATCCACAACTTGCTCCTGCCTACCACACTTATAATTCCCATCCATCTTATTACCAATCCCCTCCTGCACGCCGAAATTACCCTAGACCTCGTCCCAATTTTGATCGTCGTCCTCCAAAGCAATATACCTCCATAGCCAAGCCTATTGACCAGCTATATGAAAAACTCAAAGTTGCTGGTTATGTTACACCTATCCCTGCTGCCACCCTTGAGAATCCCTCTCAGTGGGTTAACCCAAACAAATCCTGTGCATGCCATTCCGGCATGAAAGGGCACACCATCGAGGAATGCCGCTCTCTAAAGGACAAAATACAGGCTCTCATTGACAACAAGATTATTGTGGCAAAAGACCCCGCTCTAAACGTTTGCGACAATTCTCTGCCAGACCATAAGGGTAGAGGCATCCATATGATTAAAATAGAAGATGATTGGGACCCCGAGGGGTCAATCGGGTTGATTGCAAAAGGTGATAACCCAAAGAAATCTACAGTCACTCTCAAACCAATCATAGTCCAGATTCAGCCATCTGAGGCCTTTGAGGTGAATATGTCTATGTCGTTCAAGTTTGAAGCAACGCCACCTGCAAAGTCACCAGTACCAATTGAAGTTGAGTTTGTATATCCAGCAAATACACCAGCTTCGTTCGAAGTCACAAGCTTGCCACCCCGAACACGCATTTCATTTGAAATAAAGATGGCTACACTCATTCCAGTGACAATGTCAACCATGCCACCCTTCTACTCAAACGCTATTCCTTGGTATTCCACAGCCGAGGCGAGAAGGAAAAGCAAGGCCAGGTCTGAGGAAGTCGTCGCAACGCAGGGTATGACTAGAATTTGTAGGGTCTACACCCCTGAGCATCTGGCTGAGTCGAGCAAGCAGGCCTCCAACCGACCTCTCCTTATTGAGACAGGTCCTGATGACCTTTGGAGAAAGATACATGCGAAGGAGTACTCAGTCATTGACCAGCTGAATAAGACACCGGAATAGATATCCATCCTCTCTCTGCTGCAGAATTCTGAAACACACAGGAATGCTTTGTTGAAAGTATTTAATGAAGCATATGTACCAAGCAACATCACCAGTGGGGAAATGGCCAATATGGTGGGCCAGGTACTGGAGAGTCATAAAATCACTTTTTCATGAGGATGAGCTACCACCTGAAGGATTTGAGCACAACAAAGCGTTGCACATCACCATGCAGTGCGAGGATCATTTCATCACAAGAATATTGATCGACGAAGGTTCCAGTCTTAACATCTATCCGCTGATAACACTCAAGAAATTGGGTAAAGGGCTATATGAGATAAAGTATGGTGCGATCAATGTGAAGTATTTTTACGATTCTCAGAGGTCCACCATGGGGGAGATCAGTCTATGTGTACAGATGGGACAGACTTGGTTCGAAGTGAATTTCCAGGTGATGGATGTTTCGGCATCCTACAACCTGTTGTTGGGACGACCCTAGATTCATGCTGCTGGGGCCATGGCATCAACACTACGTCAGGAGGTAAAATTCGAATGGAACCACCAAGAAGTGATTATTCATGGTGACGGTAGCAACCCCATTTACAGTTGTCAAACTATTCCGATGGTTGACGGGAAAAGGAAGATAGGCGGAGGAACTTATCACCATATTGAATGGTTCAATGCCATAGACAAGGAAAAATTATGGGATAACAAGAACGAGAGCATCTTGAACTGGGGAGGATATGAGCCAGGAAAAGGGCTCGGTAAAAACCTCCAAGGGATCACGAAGCCTATAAAGCTCAAGGAGCATTGTACCACTTGGTCTGGGGTATGAGTATACTTGGCAGGAATTCAACTACTGGTTTTCACCTTGGCGCAGTCCCTATTACCCTTTAGAACAGCCGATACCTCATCTTGAGCAGACTTTCAAGCAAGCTGACACTATCTACAGTTCAGATGAAAAAGAAGCACTTGCGGCAATGAGGAGCTTGTTTCTACAAAATGATGATATGGATTGCTGTGTTGTCCTCGAGGGGGAGAGGGAGGAAGGCCCTTCCATACAGACTGTGATCAAGGGGACATATCTCAAGAACTGGTCTATCAAGACAACCAAAGCCTGACGAGCCTCGGGGTAGCAAGGCTAAAACAAGAATTATGTACTATTTTATTTACTAAATGATTTTCCTGCTTTTGTTTTTAATTTCTGCAATAAAGATCTTTAATGTTCGAAACAATTATTCAATCCATCAAAGAATCTTCTAAATTTCTTTTACAAAATCTGATATTTATTATTATTGTTTACCCTTATTACTTTATTTATACAATACTACTATTACTTGTCTTGATGAACCGATGACTGTGAAATGCAACGAGACAACGCAGCAAACAGACATTGATTCAGATGAAGACGACATACCTGACGAGATTGTCAAGGAAGTTGAGAACTTAGAGAACAGACCTAAGTCCAACCTGGATGAGACCGAAGTTATCAACCTAGGAGATTTAGAAAACATCAAGGAAACTCGTATCATCACTCATTTGTCACTATCAGAGAAGAAATAATACACGAAGTTTCTAAGAGAGTATGAGGATGTGTTTGCATGGTCTTATGATGGCATGACTGGTCTAAGTACGTCGATTTTGGCTCACAAACTGCCAACCAATCCAACATGTCCGCCAGTGAAACAAAAGCTAAGAAAGTTCAAACACGACATGAGTTTTGAAAATCAAAGAAGACGTTACCAAGTAGATTAACACCAAAGTTCTCTAGGTAGTGAAGTATCTGACATGGTTAGCCAACACTGTACCTGTGTCGACGAAGGATGGGAAGGTCAGAGTCTGCATCGACTACCGAGATCTTAATAGAGCCAGTCTGAAAGACGACTTCCCCTTGACAAGAATACACATTATATTGACAACTGTGCCAAGCATGAATTGCAGTCCTTTATGGATTTCTTCGCTAGTTATCACCAGATTTGGATGGATGAGGAAGATGCTGAGAAGACGACATTCATCACGCCGTGGGGATTGTATTGTTACAAGATGATGCCATTTGGTCTAAAGAATGCAGGGGCCACCATATTCCATGACATGATTCACAAAGAGATCAAAGTCTACGTAGATGACGTCATTATCAAATCAAAGAAAGTTTCTGATCACATGGAGAATTTGGGGAAATTCTCAATCAGTTGCGAAAATACAATCTGAAACTGAACCCCGCGAAGTGTGCATTCGGGGTTCCTGCTAGGAAGTTGCTGGGGTTTATTGTAAGCCTCTGGGGAATAGAGTTGGGTCCGTCCAAGGTCAAATCCATTCAAGAGTTGCCACCACCAAGGAACAAGAAAGATGTGATGAGCTTCTTGTGGAGGCTTAATTACATCAGCCGATTTATAGTGCAGTCTATAGTCATCTGTGAGCCGATCTTCAAGATGCTTAAGAAGGACACCGCGACTAAGTGGACCAAGGATTTTCAAAGGGCTTTCGACAGAATCAAGGAGTACCTCTCAACACCGCCGATTCTAGTACCACCTGAGTCAGGTAGACCTCTATTACTCTACCTTGCAGTGCTAGATGGAGCTTTCGGTTGCGTTCTTAGGCAACGTGATGAAACGGGAAGGAAAGAACAAACTATTTATTACCTCAGCAAGAAGTTCACTCCGTATGAGGCCTGGTATTTTTTATTGGAATGCACTTGTTGTGCTTTGACCTGATTCGCACAAAAGCTGAGGCACTACTTTTGTGCCTACACAACATATCACATATCAAGGATGGATCCATTGAAGTATATCTTTTAGAAGCCCATTCCCACTGGCAAGCTAGCCAAGTGGCAGATCCTGCTGAGTGAATTCAACATTGTTTACATGACTCAGAAGGCGGTTAAAAGACAAGCTCTGGCAGACCATCTTGCTGAGAATCCCGTAGACGGAGAATACGAACCCCTGAAAACGTATTTTCCTGATGAAGAAGTATCATTCGTAGGAGAAGACATTGAAGAATCCTACGACGATTGGCGGATGTTCTTTGATAGAGCAGCAAACTTCAAAGGAGTCAGTATTGGAGCAGTACTAGTATCAGAGACCGGTCAGCATTATCCAGTATCTGGCAAACTCAGGTTCCCTTGCACCAACAATATGGCCGAATATGAAGCTTGCATCTTAGGACTCAATATGGCCATTGACATGAACGTCCAGGAGTTGTTAGTGATTGGTGATTCAGACTTGTTGGTACATCAGGTACAGGGAGAATGGGCAACCTAAAATTCCAAGATATACCCTATTTGCATCACGTTCAGGAGTTGAGAAAGAGGTTCACAATGATAGAGTTCCGGCATGTCCCCAGAATCCAGAACGAGTTCGCTGATGCTTTGGCTACTTTGTCATCTATGATTCAGCATCCAGACAAGAACTTCATTGATCCTATTCCGGTGAAAATCCACAATCAGCCAGCTTACTGTGCACATGTCGAAGAGGAAGCAGACAGAAATCCTTGGTTCCCTGATATCAAGGAATACTTGGCAAAAGGAGAATACCCGGAGCATGCAAATGCTACTCAGAAACGCACACTTCGAAGGTTGTCTAACAATTTATTTCACACTGGAAGAATCCTGTATAGGAGGACTCCCGATTTGGGTTTGCTAAGGTGTGTCGACGCAAAGGAAAAATCCAAGCTGCTAGAGGAGATTCATGCCGGGACCTATGGCCCGCATATAAACGGTTTTGTTCTGGAAAAGAAGATACTCCGAGCTAGTTACTTTTGGATGACTATGGAAATAGAATGCATCCAGTATGTCCGGAAATGCCACCGTTGTTAGATACATGGAGATATGATAAAGGTACCTCCCAGTGAGCTTAATGCAACAAGTTCACCCTGGTCGTTCGTCGCCTGGGGCATGGACGTCATTGGACCAATCGAGCCTGCAGCCTCTAACAAACACAGGTTTATTCTTGTCGCCATTGATTACTTTACTAAATGGGTTGAAGCAGCCTCCTACAAAGCAGTTACCAAGAAAGTTGTGGCCGATTTTGTCCGCGACCGCATTATTTGTCGATTCGGAGTTCCAGAGTCAATCATCACCTATAATGGTTCTAATATCAATAGTGACTTGATGAAATCCATGTGTGAAACCTTCAAGATCAAACACAAGAATTCCACAGCTTACAGACCTCAGATGAATGGAGCAGTTGAGGCCGCTAACAAAAACATCAAGAAGATACTAAGAAAGATGATAGAAAGGTACAAACAATGGCACGAGAATTATCATTTTCCTTATTGGGATATCGCACCACAGTTCGCACCTCAATAGGGGCAACTCCCTATATGCTAGTTTATGGTACTGAGGCTGTAATTCCTGCCAAAATGGAGATCACATCTCTGAGAATTATACAAGAAGCTGAGCTCAGCAACGCAGAGTGGGTAAAAAGTCGTTATGAGCAGCTAGCTGATGTGTGGCTAGAATTCGTGATTTTAAGCATTATATACCTCGCATTTTATGTGC
>ML433802.1:5098-15696 GCA_005239525.1 Nicotiana knightiana | reverse complement strand
TATAGTCCACACAGATCACGCAGCAATCAGGTATTTATTTACAAAGAAAGAATCTAAAGCTAGATTGATGCGCTGGGTTTTATTGTTGCAGGAATTCGATGTGGAAATAAGAGACCGAAAGGGATTTGGTAACCAAGTAGCTGACCATCTGTCACGGCTGAAAAATCATGATCATGTTGAGGGTGGAGATATTAAAGAAGTTTTCNTTCCTGATAAAGAAGTGGAACTTGTGTTGTATGATTGTCATGCATCACCATATGGGGGCCATCATGGTGGCGATAGAACAGCGGAGAAAGTGCTACAATCTGGTTTGTTCTTGCCAACGCTATTCAAAGATGCCCGCGCATTTGTTAAAAAGTGTGACCAGTGCCAGAGAACATGAACAATAACAAGGAAGCACGAGATGCCTTTGAATAATATCTTGGAGGTAGAGATTTTTGATGTATAGGGATAGACTTTATGGGTCCATTCCCATCAACCAGGGGAAATAAATACATTTTGCTGGCAGTTGACTATGTGTCGAAATGGGTGGAGGCAATTGCATTGCTGACAAATGATGCCATGGTTGTCGCTGCGTTTGTGAAGAAGAATATATTCTCCAGATTTGGTACTCCACGTGCCTTGATTAGTGATGAAGGAACCCACTTTTGCAATCGGTTGTTGAATTACCTTTTAGCTAAATATGGGGTCCGTCATTGAGTTGCAATAGCATATCACTCTCAAACGAGTGGACAAGCAGAGGTATCCAATAGAGAAATTAGGCAAATATTAGAGAAAACGGTGAGTGTGAGCAGGAAAGATTGGGATGCTAAGTTAGATGATGCCTTATGGGCATACAGAACAGCGTACAAAACACCAATTGGGGCATCACCGTACAAGCTGGTCTATGGGAAGGCATGTCAATTGCCCGTAGAGCTTGAACACAAGGCATATTGGGCCATCAAGAAGGTAAACATGAACCTCGAAGCCACGGGTGAGAAAAGATTGCTGCAGTTGGATGAATTGGATGAGTTCAGGTTGCACTCATACAAAAATGCCAAACTCTACAAAGAAAATACCAAGAGATGGCATGACAAACATATAAAGCCGCGTCATTTTGAGCCAGGCCAACAGGTATTATTATTCAATTCTAGGCTTAGACTGTTTCTTGGAAAGCTAAAATCGAGATGGTCAGGCCCGTTTGAGATAGTGAGAGTCACCCCATATGGTGAACTTGAATTGTGAGCCATACATGGTGAAAGAAAATTTTTAGTGAATGGACATAGAGTCAAACACTATTGGGGTGGCACCATAAATCGTGAGAAGACCAAAGTCGTGCTCGCTGATTAGTGAGGCGAGAGTCTGCGTCGTGCCACGACTATAAATAAGGCGCTTGTTAGGAGGCAGCCTAGCCTGTATATCTTTTCATTATTTTTTAGTGTCAGCTTTGTGTTGTTTTTATTTTGCATAGTAGGGGAAATCTGAGTACCCAAAAGTTGAGGTTGAGGGGCATGTTTGAGCTTAAGTGTGGGGTCATCCCGACTCTAAAGATTGAGAATCATGTCCGAGCTAGGCCCGAGAGGGTCTCAGGGAGTATTTCTCACCCTTGTTCTGATATTTTTCTTTGTTATCATGTATCGCGGACTATGCATAACATGAGTGTGGGGTGGGTAAACTACTTTCTGAGATGTAATGGTATAAAATTATTATTTTTTAGAAAAATCTCGGATTTTTCCCAACGATGGATCTGTTGGAAAATTTTCTTGAGGGATAAAGTCCGATTTAAAAACACCAAAAAGATTTTTTTTTTGGATAGTTAAGTAATATGGTTTTTCTTTGGGCACCGGTTCTTTTCCAAGGGTGTAGCTTGAACTGGGCACTTCAAATTATTTTTGTTTTTTTAGAGTAGTTAGGAAGAAACTGAGTAACTTAGAGATACCCATTGACATGTTTGGTGCCGGCATATTAGGTTATGACATACATTCTGCTTTCCCTTGTATTTGGGTTGACATGTGATGCCCGAGTAAAATAAATAGCCTATTTTGTGACGACTTAGCTCAGTTGTTTGACTTGTATGCTACATAGTGTAATATTGCTTAATTCTCTCAATTTTGTGTGCTTGCTTGACTTGAGAGTTGAATAAAACCGTTGTGATTGAGTCATGTGCAACGTGTGAGTGAGGTTTAATGAGTTATATGCTATCCTGTGTAGTCTAGAACTTGCCTCGTGTGTTAATCGAAGCGAAATTGTAGGTTATGATAGTCTAGCAGATGATGTAGGCATTTTCTTTCTTGATTATGGATGTGCTTGTCACATGAAAATTAAAAATTTCCATTGCTAGCCCCTTTGAGCCTTTTGACCTTTTCTTTGGTACCCACATTACAAGTCGTACCCCTATTTTGTTCTTAAATTGAGATTTTTTCACCTTTTCCTCTTAAGGCACTTAGTCACTAAAAGAAGTAAGGTGAGATATTGGGGATTACCTTTTGAGTGGAGCCATGGAAAGGCTCGTTGGTGCACTAAAATGGTATTCAAAAGTCACTAGCCAATGAACTTTCATGTATGGAGTGTGTGTAGGAAAGAAAGAAAAAAATGATAGTAAAAGTATGTACAAGAAGATACACACCTCCAAGTTTTTATTAATGTGTGCTATTGAAAATATAGAAGTGCTTAATTGAAAAAGGGCTATGTTGAATATGAATTGTGGCAAGAGAATTTGTTGAGAAGAATATGTGTTGAGTTGTAAAGGTAGTGTATTAAAGTGCTTAGGAGGGTTAGTCACTATTCCTAAATATATCCTATCCGTCTCTTAGCCTACATTACAACCTTAAAATTCCTAATTGATCCGAGATTTGGTTAACTTGAATTAGTGGAGATCTACACTACGGGCAAGCTTATGGTACGACCACGGGATGCATATGCATTCTTTGTGAGAGTGAGTGAATTTGTTCAATTGTGCGATGTCCTTAAATTATGTTTAAAAGCATATTTGAATGTGTGGACTATGTATATTCACTCTTTAGTTTGTTGGTGAGGGCACAAGATCTCATGAATGATTGGGAATGTTGTAAGCTTTCTTGTTGGGTAGGTGCGTGAATTGAGAGGGCTTAGTGGTTGCAAGTTGAATATTGAGGTTGGGTGGTTGCAATTAGGTTATTGGTATGATTGATTAAATTGTTATACTTGGTCATGTTTAAAGAAGGGAAATAATGTGAAATTTTATATGTTCATACTTGATTGCCGGTATCGATCATAGTTAAGGGGTAGGATGTGTGACTGAAAAGTAAAATACTCCTTGATAATGAAATGTGTACGTGTTGAAGGGTAGTAGATTATCACATTGCTCGAGGACGAGCAAGAGTCTAAGTGTGGGGTGTTGATGCGTGGCTAGAATTCATGGTTTAAAGCATTATGTACCTTACATTTTATGTGCATTAATGATAAAAATACACGTCATATGTGCATAATGGAGTCTATTTCATGTGTAGGTGAATTAGAGATGGAAGCCGAGCTAAATGGATGCATAAACAACAAAAATACACTCAAGAGTCGAAAAGGAGTGACCCGGGCTATAGTCGGGCGTTTGAGCCATAAAGCCTGGTCATACTAGGCTATAGCTGAGCGTTTGGGCTATAAAGCCTGGCATGACCAGGCGTTTGGGGGGCATTTGAGCTGTAAAGCCTGGTCATACCAGGCTATATCCGGGCATTTGGGCTATAAAGCCTGGCATGACCAGGCGTTTAGGGGGCGTTAGAGCCCTAACGCTAGGCCTGGCCAGGCTTTATCCCGGCGTTTGGGCCATAAAGCCTCGTCCCTGGTCCGGTCAAATCCGAGTTTTGAAGGTTTTAAGTGTTTTCCGGTTTAAATAGAAGTCTCCTACACGTTTAGGGCTTGTCCCAAACATTTAAATAGACCCAAAAACACAACTTTGAGGGGGATTTTTGGACGTGGAGGAACACACACTACGCTTGAAGGAGGCTTCTACCTAGTTTTTCTTCTATTCTCTTCCTTTAATTTCATAGTTTATTAGTTCTAGAGTTTTGGGTTCTACATGAATGTTGTTGTTTGAAGCTTGAATTGTTCTTATTATTTTATCATATTGGTTTATTTATTCAATCTTGCGCTTAATTATTTGATTTCTTGATCACCAATTGAATACTATCTACGAATCTAGGATTGAACTCGGGAGAGGGAATTCTAGATTGCATATAAGATTGGGTAGAGCAAGATCTTAACCCTTCAGGGGAGCGGATTTGCGGTTAGGATAGGAATATACCTAATCGCCTTGCTTGGTTATTATACGGGAATTATTAATGCGTTCTTGTTAATCCTGATTTCATAGGAATATAGGCGTTAGGTTAGCTTGAATAGGCGAGTTGTACTTCGGGAGAAGGCTACGAGCAATATTAACCTCGTCAATCAATAAACCAGATAAATTAATCAAATGATTTAAGTGGAAAACTCAACAGGATTTTTAGCTAACCCATAGCTCTAGAATATCGGATGTCATTGAATTCGTATCTAAAATCTCGCCAATTATTTCGTTAATTTCATAGTTTACTATTCTAGATTAATTTTAGTTAAATATTCATACTTTATTGTACGCTTGAATAGATAAATTTTTTGGGTTTAATTTAGTTAATAGTTAATCAAAAGTCTTTGTGGGTACGATATCTGGACTTACAATCCTATATTAGTTGTCGACCACGTATACTTGCGTGTGCGTTTTGGACCAACAGTAATATATGTAACGTGGCATGGTTATATAAGGTATATATGATTGGGTATAGCACATTGAGAAAATAATACTGAAAATGTGTGGTAATATCAAGGAACAAAACTAAAGCTTTAGGTCAAAGGAATCCCTTAAACAAAGGTTCGTGGTTAAAGAAATGACTCGGGTAGCACCCCGCGCGTTCGGAAAGTTTAAGTTAACTTGTACCTGTGGGATAATACTAATAGTGTATAATATGCTAAGAATAATGTGTTATGAGGTATTATAATATCACAATGGTCACATGTTAATTTTTGGAGTCAAGCAAGTTGCGAAATAAAGGTCGGGAAAAGTTATCGTAAATTTCTCTAATACATTTTCTAAACTTTGGGTCAAATGTATCAGATCATTTCTCCAAATATATAAAGAGTTATGGGACCCACAACCTACCTAATCGAAGTTCTACGAGTCTAATTCGCAACCAAAAAAAACTCACATCAAACAGACATCGGCGTAAGATGTTATGACTGTTTTACCACGGACTGTCCGGGCTGAAACCGGGTCGCGAACCGGGTCGGGTCAAACAAGTAGTATAAATTGGAAAATCCANTTTTAACGATTTCTCTCGTTAAAGTTTGCCCCCGTGCCTAGAAACACAATCTCTACGCTTTGCAATCATTTTCCCCTTCTATTAGCTGTGTTTGGAGCTATTTTTGGAAGATAGGAAGTTGTTGTTCTTGCTGTTTCTTCAAGCTTTATACTTGGTTTTCCAAGGTAATCATCTTCGGACTCTTTTATGATCGTATTTACCAAGTTCTACGGACGTTTCGTCAAGTTAGGGTCATATGGAAAATCTGCCGATTTAAACTCAATTATAAACTATTTATAGGTGCGTATAAGCTGCATATTATATAGTGTTTGCAAAGCTTAGGACGTAAGGAACAATGTTCGTGAAGGAACTACCGGCATTCGGACGTTCGTTGGAAAGGTATGTTAAGGCTAAGCTTTGTCCTTCCTTTTAGCACGAATTCTGGGAAATTCCTAAGATGCCAAATGTGGTATTTTACTATTCTATTACTAGGAAGACCTTCTGAGAAAGGCATTGGGATCGTAGCTGAAGTATTTTTATGATGCTATTAGGTTGATATTCCACTCGTTCGGTTAAATAGGGTATTCGACATCTATATATGTTATTTTGTCGGCTTTCTTAACTATATGTCCATATATATGAATTCTTACTCGTCTTTGGGTTGTGTGACTTAAAAATAAAGGCATTTAGTATTTGCGATCAGTCATTCTTTATGTTTAAACTACTAAAACACTTGATTTTTGAAATACTTTCTTTTACTAATTATCAAGAAATCAGGTATAAGGACTAAGTGAACCACCTTAAACTTTTTATGAACATCTTCAGAGTTAAGTTATCTTTATAAAAGTCGAGTTAAGTTTTCAAGCTTATAAAAAAGAAACATATGAGGTTCCATGAGATATTTGTATCCGATATGAAGGTGATTATGAGATTATGAGAATAAGAGTACCAATGAGCCAAGATTGGCTAAGTTCTTGTTATGGACTATTATGTGCATTCAAAGTTCATATCATACATGGCATATTATGCATGGACTTCGAGCTATAATCGGAGGTAAGGCACCTATTTTCCCGTAAGACTATATATATTGTACAGATGGTCACAGAACAGGTTGGCAATATGATACCGGTTAANGGGGCCTATTTGCCCGAAAGACTATATATATTGTACAGATGGCCACAGGTTGGCAATATGATACCGGTTAGCTACCGGGAGAGACCGCCATTGCTAGCATTTGGTTGGGTATGTCATGCATTTGCATCAATATATATGTATTCATGACATACGATTACACGAGCATACCATGCATATTTGATTACTATGAGGTCGGATGTCGGCCATGGAGGCTATCAGAGTTTCAGTGTCAGGTGGTATCTCTATTACCCTTTTTACATCAGCTATGTATGATTCTACTTTCTGCCTTACATACCAGTACATTTTTATTCATACTGATGTCCCGTTGCCTGGGGACACTGCATTTTTGTTTCGTACGTGTAGGTACAGGTAAGGACTCTGATCGACCCCTCCGCTAGGATTTCGGGGTTCAGCTGTGAGTTTGTAAGCTCCACCTCTTCCTGGAGCTTCCGTAGGATGGTTACTTTTGTTTTATAGTTTGGGTATAGTCGGGGCCTTGTCCCGATAGCGCTTATGACACTCTTAGAGGCTATTATGGACACAATATTCTGGGTTTCTTTTTGTAGCTTTCACTCTCCAGCCCACGGTCTTGACATGTATATATATGTGTGTAGGCATGTATGTCTTCAGTCGCGGCCTCGTCGGCCAGCTAGTACTTTATTATTTTGGCTTGTCTACCTTTGTTTATATGGCTTATTGTTATTCAGGTCATGACCTTAACGGTCCAGGCTTAGTATTTCAGATGTTGTGCTGCCCGATCTGTTGGGTCCCTAGTTTAGTTAGCTAGTATGTTTAGTGGCTAACTCGATCAAATACAGTATCGAGTGCCAGTCGTGCCTCCCCTAGTTTGGGGCGTGACAGGGAATACCCGGAGCATGAAAACCATACTCAGAAACGCACGCTTCGGAGATTGTCCAACAATTTCTTCCATAGCGGAGGAACCCTATATAGAAGAACCCTTGATTTGGGATTGTTGAGGTGTGTCGACGCGAATGAAGCTTCTAAGTTTCTAGAAGAGATACATGCCGGAACCTGCGACCCGCATATGAATGGTTTTGTCTTGGCCAAGAAGATACTCAGGGCCGATTATTTCTGGATGACCATGGAGACAGGTTGCATCCGGTATGTCCAAAATTGCTACCAATGTCAAGTACATGCAGATATGATAAAAGTGCAGCCAAATGAGCTCAATGCAACAAGCTCACCTTGGCCATTCGCCGCCTGGGGAATGGATGTCATTGCTCCAATCGAGCCCACCGCCTCAAATGGGCATCGGTTCATCTTGGTAGCTATTGATTACTTCACCAAATGGGTTGACGCAGCATCTTACAAGGCAGTGACTAAGAAAGTCGTAGCAGATTTTTTCCGCGACCGGATTGTTTCCCGATTCAGAGTTCGTGAGTCCATCATCACTGACAATGCCGCAAATCTCAATAACGATCTGATGAAAGTCATGTGTGAGACCTTCAAAACCAAGCACAAGAATTCCACAGCCTATAGACCTCAGATGAATGGAGCTGTAGAAGCCGCCAACAAGAATATCAAGAAGATACTGAGAAAGATGGTAGAAAATCACAAACAATGGCACGAGAAGCTACCATTTTCTTTACTGGGATACCGTACCACAGTATCAACTGGGGAAACTCCCTACTTACTAGTTTACGGTAATGAAGTTATTGTTCTTGCCGAAGTGGAGATTCCTTCTTTGAGGATCATACAGGAAGTTGAGCTCAGCGATGCATAATGGATAAGGAACCGTTATGAGCAGCTAGACCTCATAGAAAAAAAGAGGATGAATGCAGTATGTCAGGGCCAGCTTTATCAAAACAGAATGTCCAGAGCTTTCAACAAAAGGGTCAAGCCAAGACAGTTCACACTGGGGAAGCTGGTGTTGAAGAAGATCTTCCCGCATCAAGATAAAGCCAAAGGGAAATTCTCTCCCAACTAGAAAGGTCCTTACATGGTTCATAGAGTATTGAAGGGAGGAGCCCTCATACTCGCAGAAATGCACGGAGAAGTCTGGCCAAAACCAATCAATTCAGATACAGTCAAGCGATACTATGTGTAATTGTTTTTGTTTTTCGAAAATGATGCAAATTGAACTACGCTCGACCTAATTCTCGTTTAAGAGGGGATACTTAGGCAGCCCTATGGTTTCGATCACAATTCAATAAAAATGTTATTTCCCCCTACAATCAGAAACTGGGATAGAATTTTGAGGAGGACCCTCAAAATTCTGAAGCACGTTCAGCCGATCACAGCATGTGCAGTAGTCAGAGATATTTATCCATCTAACTGGGGCAGAATTTTGAGGAGGATCCTCAAAATTCTATAGCAAGAGAAGTCGCAATGTCTCGGATCGTGTCACAGTCATTGGTTCATCTAACCAACTTCTCAAAAAATATAATTTTGCTATGTCTTTGAAAACTATGCATGCTTGCTTGTAAAATAACCTTGTTTAGCAAAAGTTACCCCCAATGATTTGAACAGTATCTTTAGACCAAGCAAGTGAGCCGACAGAGGCACGAACCGACCTCCCCTTTTACAGAACTCACAATTTTTCTTTGGTTGCAAGAACGAAAATATACATGCCCCAAAGTCACAATCTTCATAACAACCGCGATACTGAAATCTACTACGAGCTAAGAAAACTCTACTATCATCTGCTATTTATATTTTTGCATGAGACTAAGCTCTGTCTCCATTTGCATGAGGCTAAGCCCTGCCTCCACTTGCATCAGGCTAAGGACTGACTTCCATCTGCATGGGACTAAGCCCTGTCCCAAATCTTGCATGAGACTAAGCTTTGTCTCCATCTGCATGAGGCTAAACCCTGCCTCCATATTTGCATAAGGCTAAGCTCTGCCTTTACTTGCATGGGACTAAGTGATCACGCTCAACTATGTCTTATAGGAAGACTAAACGGGCGCTGCAAATATAATCCAGGGTATTACGCCCAGAGTTGATCCCACAGGGAATTTACGTATCAATCAAGTTTTTAGAATACTCAACTTTTACTTAATCAATGTTCTCAAGACTTTTGAATATAAATTGGTGATGTTTTACTATTTCTACTGAAAAAATTAATAACTAATGATTAACTAACAATATGGTGTAAACAATTATAATAAAGGTCTAAGGTTATGGTTTTCCCCGTTGGTAAACTTCCTTCTCGGATACTTCTTATAGTTTGATTAGTTGTCTCTATCAATCATTAACACGCTATCTACCATAAATCTCTCTCAAGTAATTATGATAATTTACTAGACGCACTCTCTCAAGTTACGCTAGCTAGATTGCATTACAGTTCACTTTAGAGTGCACCCGAAGTATCGTTATTTCTAATCCAACTTCTAAACCCTCAGTTATGAATTTCGCCTATACTCTGGGAGTGGTGTTGTTCACACAATTACCTAAATATGTGCTCTCTCTCAGGTAGATACATAATAAATAGGAACAACAAATTGAGGGCCCTTCAATCAACTACAACAAGTACGTAGTTGAACAAATAGAGTTTAATCAACCAAGCAAAGCTATATTAATATCACAATAAGTTCATCCCCCAACAGGTTCAACCAAAACCCTAGATTAAAGAAATTAGCTACTCGTGCTCATAATAATCAACTCTAAAATAACTTGCATAATTAAACTACAAAGTAATGAATAAAAGCTGTAAATATCAATGTTTTGCTTCTCTGAGTAGTATTCCACAGGCGTCTCTTGTCTCTAATGGAATCTCCCTTCAAGTTGTGTTTTTGGGTCTATTTATATGTTTGGGATAAACCCTAAACGTGTAGAAGACTTCTATTCAAACCGGGAAATACTTAAAATCTTCAAAACTCGGATTGGACCAGACCAGGGACCTGGCTTTATGGCCCAAACGCCTGGATAAAGCCAGGCCAGGCCTGGCCTTAAGGCTCAAACGCCTGGATAACGCCTAGTCTTACCAGGCTCTATAGCCCAAATGCCCAGCTATAGCCTGGTATGACCAGGCTTTACAGCCCAATCGCCCGGCTATAGCCCGGTGCACTCCTCTTCGCCTCTTGAGCATATTTTCGACGTTTATGCATCCATTTAGCTCGCCTTCCATCTCCAATTCACCAACACATGAAATAGACTCCATTAGGCACATACGAAGTGTATTTTTATCATTAACGCACATAAAATATAAGTCATATAACG
>ML433799.1:3256-25855 GCA_005239525.1 Nicotiana knightiana | reverse complement strand
ATGAAGGCCATCTCTATTGCCCCCTACCCACACAAAAAAAAAGTATTTTTTTTTACTTTTTTTTTTGTAATTTTAAATTTCTGTTTTCTCGTTTTTCTGCACCACCACCCCTCACCCTCCCCCGGGAAAAAATAATTTTTTTTTTTATATATTTTCAGTTTTAGTTTTTTCATCTTTCGTTTTACAAGTTCCAAAGTTATGAGTTCGGAAGTTTATGTGTTTGGAATTTACGGGTTTAAAAATTATAAAGTTTACGGATTCAAAATTTCACGGTTTCGAAAGTTTAGCGGTTTGGAAGTTTATAAAATTTGTAGGTTCGAAAGTTTATGGCTTCATGTTTATTGTATCTAAATTTTTCTGTTATATCAAACACACCCTAAATAAGTAGAAAAAATCCAAACCAATCAGGCCCTAACTTTAAATATTCCCAAGCAGTGGCTAGATCTTCCAATGCACCTTTAGTTTCTACGACTCCGACTTATATACCTAACAATAACTAGATTTTCGAACGTTCAAATCCTAGTCTCGTATATTGTATTCTAAATTAGAGATATAATTAGATATACTAAAAGCAGGACAGGTTGTTACAACGGAGCAAAAGAGATGGCCTTCATTTCCTTCATGAAATTAATGTATTCCAGACTTTATCCTCAATGTCCAAGGAGATGTGCTAACCACACAACACCTATAATATAGTGAAAACTTCATTATCTTTTCTTAAAAGAATCTTATTACCACATTGAAACTAGCATAAATTAAGAGTATCTATTTTGGTGGAACTAGAAATAAATTTTTGATCAAATCAGCCTAAATATGATATTAGAAGGCGCTTGAAAAAATAAGATTGTATCTTTCTCGATCTTGTTTATACAAAACTAAGTCGTTTCGTACGTGGGATAAGGGATAATAATCTTCTGATTAATTAATCTCGAGATAAATACTAAATAAAAAAGATGTCCTTCTCTAAGGCTCTTCCTCCAAAGTCTTTTTAACAATCCAAATACATATTTATATTATGCCGTGTATATCCAATGAACAAAACATCTTTCAATAAAAATATATTCACTAAATAATCTCGTTATTATTTAATCTCCATATTATAATCTCATCATTATAATCCCGGGATAACTTATTCACCAAACGGCCGCTAACGGTATAACTATTTCGTTGGAATGAGAATAATAAAACATGGGGAAAAGTATTTAAGAAGATTTTGATGACAATGTTTTATTGAGCAGCACGTTAGTTGAATCTCATCAGAAGGGTGATCATATACGTTCTCCTTGAAGGGTTGACCTAAAAGAGTTTTATTTTCCCATAAATAACCGTTGCAGATCCCAAGAAAAGAAACATACAGCTAATTGTAACATTAATCGTTTCTCTTCAAAAAATTTCCTTTTAGAATGGATTTGGGAGATGATAAGCCTGAAGTCACCTTTTCATCTGCAATGTTCAGATTAAGTGATGGACGAATCTTAGCATACAAAGAGAGAGGTGTTCCAAAGGAGAAGTCCAATTATAGAATCATATTTGTTCATGGCTTTGATAGCTGCAAAGAAAGGGACTTTCTTGCACCCCAGGTAGGTGTGTTTACTACCATGGTTGTTATTTTTAGGAAAAACCTTTTTTATTAGTAAGTTAGCTTTTTCGCTTTTGAGCCGATGGTCTATCGATAATATCCTCTCTATCTCTCACAAGGTACGCTTATGTATACCTCATCCTCCTCATACTAGAGACGAATCTAGGATTTTAATTCTATAGATTCAATATTTAAAGTTTTTAGCATTGAACCCGTATATTTTTAAATTTACGGGTTCATATCTACTATTTATTAGAAGAATTTTAGTAATTTTTACAAATAAATTTATGCTCCGTCAAAAGTATGTTGTATCTGCCCCAGCCCCATACCCCACTTGTGAAAATTTCGCTGGACATATTATTATTGTTGTCGTTGGCGTTTGATTATCAAACATTTGTCAAGGAAAACATTACCATCAAATAGAGGAAAATTACTTCCTCGCTTATGGAGAGTAAGTTATTTTTCTTATAACTAACTTAACTGTTTTGTACCAACACTTAGACATTATTGTCATATTATTTTTAATTTTCAAAATTTTACCAAACATTATCCGATTTTTCAATATATTTTCTTCGAAAAGTATTTTTCATTCATCAACCAAACACTAGAAATAATTTCTACGAAATGATGCCGTACCAAAGAAAAATAGAGTATATGTTAGGGGAAAGTTTTCATATGAATCCCAAAAATGGCTTTGCGATACGCCAATATGCGAATTGTATGTGTACATACGAAATTTCCACTGACCTTAATACCATTTGATCTAGACTCTAGAGTCACTGTAATTCCCAAACTCACCAGAATTTCCTCATTCAACAGGATCTTTTCTGTAAAAAAAAAGGTTGTTTTGATCTAGGGGCGGCTCAAACGTACGTGAGGGTTAAGGCGAAAGTTTAATATGGGGCCTAAGTATTCATTGGAACGTTATAATATATATTTTTATTTAAAATCTATTCTTCTAGCTATTGGTGTCAAGATTGTTTTGAATAACCGGATACATATTTTCTTGTTGATATATTTATATTTTTTTTTTAAAAATTAAACAATATGTATAGAGTAAAATTAATAAAATAATAATAATGAAAATAACACTAGAGAAAATTAGAATGATATTGATTCAAGAAGTTTGAAGACATTGATTCCAAAATATGTTGTTGGTTTGTTAGAGTCTTGGAGAAAGAAAGAAATTTAATAGAAAAAACTAAGAAGATGAGCATGAATAAAGAGGAATGAAGAAGATACGTCTTCCGGAATATAAAGAATGAAATGAAATTGAACTGTTGGGTTGAGATTACTAGGGAAGAAGAGTAAAAAATAGAGTTGTCAAATCAAATCAAAGTAACAACTATTTTTCTACTATTTTAAGCTTTACTTTATTAATATATCTAAAAAATTTTCTTTCTTTTTATATAAAAAGTAGAAAAGTACTCTCAGAAAAACCTATAAATCTATTCCTAAAAATTGGTGCCCCCAAAATTGGGGGCCTAAGGCACCTGCCATACCCCATACACTGTTAGAGCCGGCCCTGTTTCAATCTAGAACTCTTAGAATATTTTAGTAGTAGTATTTAATTTTGGCTAATATGCATGATAATCAGTTAGCATTAGATAATCCATATTCACATTTTTATTCTAGCCAGATGACTATGTCTGTTGTCACATAAAGTGATTAATACATGTTTTGAACGACGAGTTACAATGTAGTTGTTGATTCTTAAAATTAATTATATATATATATATGAGCAGGAAATGATGAAGAATATGGGGATATATATAGTTCAATACGATAGAGCTGGATATGGGGAAAGTGATCCAAACCCGAAACGATCCCTAAGTAGTGAAGCATCTGACATTGAGGAATTGGCTGATCACTTGCAATTAGGATCAAAATTCTATATTATTAGTAACTCCATGGGATCATACCCAACTTGGACTTGTATCAAACACATCCCCCACAGGTAAGATCAGCTTTTTTTTTTTCTCTTTGCATTAATTCTTAATTAGTCTTTAGTTTGTTTTGTGACTATTTCTAGCTACTGTTTGTACATGGCCATTATCAAAACTCAGTGGTTTATTGGAGATTTACCGTGTAGCCTTTTAACTGCGGGTTCAATTGGACTCATAACTTTCGACAAAATATAGATTTGTACGTAAAACCTACTAAAATCTCAATAAATATTAGAACTGAACTCATAATTTTAACAATATAATGAGTTAAATGCTAAATATCTTAAAGGTTGAACCCATTAAAGTTAAACCTTGGATCCGCCTTTGCCATATGCCACGCACATCATCATATGAGTATTAGAGGTGTACATTGGTCCGCATTTTTCAATTACCAAACCAAATCAGTTCTGTCGGGTTATTAAATAAAGGCCAAACCAAACCAATAAAAGTCGGGTTTTTATCTCGGGTTTTTTAAATGTTTTATTTTCATAAAATCTTCATAGCATAAAACATAGAATTTATGCTCCAAATATTTCATTAATCCTGGTAAGACAAAATTATATAAGGTATTTTTCAAGAAAATAATATAAAATATGAAATGAGCCATAGCATTGAACTAAAATATTAAAAAATAAAGATAATAAAATTGCCTAAAATAAATATCATTAATAAGCTATAATGAAAATGAACATAACCTAAAATTACTAAGTTTTTAAACAAGTACGACTAATAAGTACTATTATTTACATGGCTAAACACTAAAAAGAATGAGTTATTCATTTTTATCTAAACCATGAAAAAAAAATTAGATATCCAATACTATATATTCTCATTTTTAGTACATTTAAATTGAATGTCTTTTGTCAGCGCTAATATTGATTTGATTTTGGTTTGGGATTTCTTTGAGTTAATAACACTTGTGGACTATAAGAGCATTCAAAAATTATAAGTCCAAGTCTGAAATAATGCGTTAAAAGATAAAAAAAATAGAAAAGTTTAAGAAATATTTATAAACTATGCTACAATAAATAATTTTTATTTATTAAATATCTTAAAAACTTCTATACATGTAATGTCGGGTTGGTTTGGTTTCGGTTTGACTTTTTGTAGTTAAAACCAAACCAAATTATGATCGAATTTTTTTCCAACACAAATCAAATCAAAACAAACTATGGTCGAATTTTCTTTTTCTCTTTGACTCGGATTATCGGTTTAATATTGCCCCTACGAGTAATTATGACCACCAGACCCAACATGCATGTTTCCTTTGTATGTGTGTCTCCAAACTACGTAGGGGCAAAAGTAATAAAACGTCTACATTTTATCTAGTTTTTTACTTATCAACTTTCAATGTGGAACTGTTCGCAGTACCTAACAGATCCTAAACAATGAGAGATAGTTCTTGTGCTTCCCCTTGATTTTGTTTTTAGAATGTGCCATCATCATTTATTTATATTTATTTTCCTTTCGAACTTTTAATGATTCAGGATAGCAGGCGTGGCGTTTGTTGTCCCCATAGTGAACTACCAATGGCCATCCCTTCCTGTCAATCTCACTGAGGATGATCAAAGGAAGAAAAATTATAGGTGGATAATGAGGATTGCTACACGTATTCCTACGTTACTATATTGGTTGGTGACTCGAAAATCATTCACTTCTTCGACCAATGATTCAAAACATACATACTTTACTACCAAGGATTTAGAGCTTTTGAAGAATGTACCAGGATTTCAATTTTTTAACCCGGTAAAGTTAATATTCTCTGTACTACTTTCTAAGCTCAGATTGTATTTTCCATTTTGTTCGTTTAATGCATGGAATCTCAAAAGAAAAATGAGTTAGCTAAAATATCTTTTTTTAATTACCTTTACTCTATGTTGCGTGGACTCTCCGAAAATATACCCGGGTGTGTCTCGGATCACAATTTTTGGAGAATCCAGCACGAGTGCAGCAACTGTTTTGAAGAGTCCGCACAACAGATAACTTATCAACTTTCTGCTTGCCATGGACAGGAAAAACTAAGGAAGAGAAGTGTTTTCGACAATCTTTGCAGTGATTTCCTTGTGGCTTTTAATAAGTGGGATTTTGATCCTTTGGAGCTAATTACCGATCCTTTTCTTGAAAATGGTAAGAGTTGTATCCACATTTGGCAAGGCTGTGAAGACAAATTTATTAACTTGAAACTACAAAGGCATGTAGCAGAAAGGTTACCTTGGATTCAATATCATGAAGTATCTGATGGTGGTCATCTATTGATCTATGATAGTACAATATGTGAAGCTATTTTGAGGTCTCTTTTGATTGAAGAAAAAACTCCACTCGATGAACCTAAATTGTCCAACTAAGTCATAGCTTATAATCAATATTGTCGCAAAACAGCGCTCAGTAAGGATTGGACTTTTCTTTCCCTTTAATGTACTTATTGGATGATGTATTTCGTAATGTGTCACTCTACAAAAAAAAGACAAACAATAATGATTGTTTTAAGATGCACTCTGAAAGGAATATCAAAAGATAATGGTAAAGTTTTGCCAAAGATTTATTACTAATTAACGCTAATGAAGTTCACAATTATCCCTCATATTGATTTCTTCTAGAGCAAAACACTAATTAAGTTTTTCTCTCGTACTTGTTTAGTTTTAATCCCCAAGATTGATACCCCTGAATTTTTCTCTCAATTCAGACCTATTAGCCTTTCTAACTTCACAAACAAGATAATTTCCAAAATCCTAGCTCTCAGACTTACTGTAGTTCTTTGCTTTCTAGACTCATTTTTGAGAACCACACTGGATTTGTCAAGATTACAAAAAATGTACAATTAGCTCAATAGATCGTTCAATCTATTTCTCAACCTATAAGTGTCCGAATTATGTGATTAAGTTGGACATGGCTAAGGCATATGATAGAATGTCATGGCAATTTGTCACAGCAATACTTAGAAAATTTTGCTTTTCCGAATTATGGATTGACATGATTTTAAGACGTGTTTCATGAGTATGTGTCACGGCTCGGAATTCCCAACATCGGGTCCGTGATGGCGCCCTAACATCCACTTGCTAGAAAAGCCGGCGTGAATAAGTCAATTAACCAATTTTTAACATTTAAAACAAAGCAATGATATTTAACGAGAAATGAATTCCGAATTTAACGCAATGTGAATATAAGCAACGCGATACTAACTACTCCCAGAAATCCGGAGTCACAAGTACATGAGTTACTAGAATACTACATACATGGTCTGAAGCAAATACACCTGTTTGAAGCTAGATAAACAGTAAAGATAGAAAACGGAAGGGGACATAAAGGTCTGCGAATGCCAGCAGATCTACCTCAAGTCTCATAAGTAAAAGCGATCCGAGCCGACGCACCTCTAAGCACCGCTGGGACCAATACCAGTAATTGACAAGAAGTGCAGAAGTGTAGTATGAGTACAATCGACCCAATGTACTCCGTAAGTGTCGAGCCTAACCTCGATGAGGTTGTGACGAGGCTTTGACAAGACACCCACGTAAAAAAAACATGTGCAAGTATATGTAAAGCAGCAAAATAACAAGAAGAAAGATAAAATATTAATTGGGAGGGAACATGCGAAAGGGGAGATATAATAGAAGCTACAAGTACGAAATCACCAAATAATATTCTCCGAAATAACAACAATGTAACCAAGTAAATCACAAAAACCGGAAATCAAACAAAGCAATAAAATCAAGATGAATGACACGGCATCACCCTTCGTCCCTTCGTGTTTTTACTTTCTTCCTCACCATGTAATATCATGAATATAATGACAAAATATCACACTTCGTACTTTTACTCCCAAATATCTCAATATATGATAATGAATGCAAGTAAGACACGTCAACACCCTTCGTGCTTTTCTCTCTTGCTCACCAAGCAACAATACAAATTCGAATAATAAAGATTAAAGCGGGAAAACAATTTGACTCCAATTATAGTGTCACGATATCAAACTCAATTTTCAAAATATATAACATCTTTGAAATAAATAAAGAATATGAAATGGATAAATAAAAGAAGTAATAATATAACATAAGCATGCATAACATAATTAACGAAATAATTTAATATAAAGAAACAATTTTCACCCGCATGCTTTAACTCAATGACACGCATAGATACTCGTTACCTCACATATACGTTGTCCCCACACATAAAATATATAGAAAATAGACCAACAAGTCCTAATCTCTCAAGTCAAGGTTAACTACGATACTTACCTCACTTTGCAACCAAATCAATGCTCAACCACGGCTTTTCCTCAAGATTTAGTCTCTAAACCAATCAAATCTATGAAGTTGGGATGAAAAATCTCTTCATAATCGCCTTTAGGCCGAGCTCAAACTTGAAAATGGTAAAAATAAGAAGAAATCCCAATTTTGAAACTTTATATCATTGGGTATTAGGTGTTCTTCGCATTCGCGAGACACCTGATGCGATCACGAAACATTAGTAGCAGATAGCCGAACCAACAATTTTTCTAAGTTCAAATGGTCTGTAGCCTATCCGATACTCACCCGAGCCCCTCGGGCTCCCAACCAAATTTGCACACAAGTGTAATAACATCATACGAACTCGCTCGCGTGATCAATATAAGAAAATAACACCTAGAACTACGAATCAGAAATCAAAATGTATGAAATTTTCAAAGAAACTCAAGAACTTCCAAATTCACAACCGAGCATCCGAATCATATCAAACCGCTGGTAGTCATAAAGTCCCAAAACCAAGTTTTAAATAGTAAAATAGACCTATACCAAGTCCCAAAATCAAAATTCGAACTCGGTAGTCATAAAGTCAACCTACGATCAAACCTAGGAAATCTTTAAGCCTTCAAATTACTAGTTTTCAACAAATCAAGTCAAATTAAGTTAGGGACTTCATAATTTAATTTCGGGCATACGCCCAAGTCCAAGAATTGCTCCCCTCTACCTTCGCGTTCACGAGCCAACGCCCGCGTTCGCCTAGGTAACCACCTGTCTCCCTCAAAATCCCCGTAAAACTTCGTGTTCGCGAAGATTAATCCCTCTACTGCTTCGCGTTCGCGACTAATTCTCCGTATTTGCATAGAATAAATCCACCATGTACCAGCTTCCCCTTTGCGATCTTGAGAGAGTCTTCGCGATCGCGAAATACATTGCACTAGACATCAGTAGATAGTTGGACTAGTAATATTTCTAAGTTCAAATGGTCTGTAGCCTATCCGAAACTCACCCAGGCCCCTCGGGCTCTAAACCAAAAATGCACAAAAGTGTAACATCATAAGAATTCATTCACATGATAAAAATATCAAAATAACACCTAGAACTACGAATCGGACATCAAAATGCATGAAATTTTCTAACAAACTCAAGAACTTCCAATTTCACAATCGAGCGACTGAATCCTATCAAACAACTTCGTTTTGCACCAAATTTTGCAGACACGTTTTAAATAGTAAAATAGACCTATACCAAGTCCCGGAACCAAAATCTGAAGCTTAAACTTGCAAATTTACTAGTTTTCAACAAATATAGTCAAATTAAGTTAGGGGCTTCCAAATTCGATTCTGGACATATGCCCAAGCCCAAAATTATGATACGTGCCCAGCGGGATTGTCAAAATATGAGTCCGTGATCATTTACACGAAATATTGACCGTAGTCAACTGAGGTCATTTTTAAAGCTAAAAATCATGTTTCTTCAAATTTTTATATAATATCTTTCCCGAAAAAGACATGAACTGTGCACGCAAATAGAAAAAATAGTAAACGGGGCTAATCGAGGTCTCGAAATACGGAAATAAGGATGAGAACTCAAGTCTCCAAATTGCTCCGAACGTGATGAATCATACTTAGACTACTCGGAATGACACCAAATTTGGTGGGAAAGTCTTAAATCACAATATGAAACTACTCACAGACTCGAGATGTCAATTGGACCTCGATAACACAAAATCCTACTTCAAACAATATTTAAAGAACTTTAAAACCTTCGGAGAGCCAACTATAAATACTAGGCGCCGAAACGCTCCTGCGTCATCCAAAACCCGATCTGAACATACGCCCAAGTCCAAAAGAATCATAGGAACCTATTGGAACCGTCCAATCCCGATTCCGAGGTCGTTTACTCAAAACGTTGACCGAAGTCAAACTTAGCCTTTTAAAGCCAAACCAAGGAACTAAGTTTTTCGATTTCAACCAGAACCCTTCCAAATCCCAAACTAACCATCCCCGCAAGTCATAAAACAGTAAAAGCACATACGGGGAGTCTTATTTAGGGGAACGGGGTTCTAAAAAGCAAAACGACCGGTCGTGTCATTACATTCTCCACCTCTTAAACAAACGTTCATCTTCGAACGGATCTAGAATCATACCTGGAGTGCTGAATAAGTGTGGATATCTGCTCCTCAAGTCCTCCTCGGAGTCCCAAGTAGCCTCCTCGACTGGTTGGCCCCTCAACTAAATCTTCACTGCAGAAATCCTCTTGGACCTCAACTAGCGAACCTACCTCTCAACAATGGCAAATGGCTCCTCCTCATAACCTAGTCTCTCATCTAACTGAATTGTGCTAAAGTCTAATACATGTTACCTGTCGGCATGATACCTCCAGAGCATAGACACATGTAAAATAGGATGAACTCCTGATAGACTGGGAGGAAAAGAAAGCTCATAAGCAACCTCCCAAACTCGTCTCAACACCTCAAATGGGCCTATAAACCTTGGGCTTGACTTTCCATTCGTCCCGAACCTCATGATCCCCTTTGTCGGCGAGACTGTCATTAGAAACTTCTCACCCACCATAAATGATAAATCACGCGCCTTCTGATCCGCGTAGCTCTTCTGCCTGGACTGTGCTATGCGAAGTCGATCCTGTATCAACTTTACCTTTTCCAAGACACCCTTCACCAAATCAGTACCATATAACTTAGCCTCGCCGGACTCAAACCATCCCATGGGAGAACAACATCGACGACCATATAAAGCCTCAAATGGAGCCCTCTCGATACTGGACTGATAGATGTTGTTGTAAGAAAACTCGTCCGAAGGCAAGAATCGATCCCACTTTCCTCCAAAATCGATCACACCTGCTCTGAGCTTGTCCTCCAAAATCTGAATTGTCCGCTCCGACTGCCCGTCGGCCTGTGGATGAAAGGTTGTGCTGAGCTCTACACGGGTCCTTAAATCACACTGTAATACTCTCCAGAAATGCAAAGTGAACTGAGGGCCTCTATCTGATATGATGGAAACAGGCAGGCCATGCAACCAAACTATCTCCTGAATATAAATCTGGCCAACCTCTCTGAAGTACACATGGTCGCCACCGCAATGAAGTGTGCCGACTTGGTCAACCTATCGACAATAACCAAAAATTCATCAAACTTCTGCAAGGTCCGCAACAACCCAACTATGAAGTACATAGTAATGCGCTTCCATTTCCACTCAGGTATAGTCATCTGCTGGAGTAGGCCACCTGGACTTTGGTGCTCATACTTACCCTGCTGGAAATTTAGACACCTCGCAACATACTCAACTATGTCCTTCTTCATCCTCTGCCACCAATAATGCTGCCTCAGGTCGCGATACATCTTCGTAGCACCTGGATGAATAGAATGCCGACAATTGTGTGCCTCCTTTAGAATCATCTCCCTCAAGCCATCGACATTAGGAAAACATAGGCGACCCTGGAGTCGCTGAACACATCCTCGTCGATAGTAACCTCCTTAGAACAACCTTGTAGTACCGTCTCTCCGAGTACCAACAACTGCAGATCATCAAATGTCGAGCCCTGATCTGCTCCAATAGAAAAGACTGGGCAACATTGCATGCAAGAACTCAGCTGCGCTCTAAAATATTTAACTTTACAAGTATGTTTGTCAAGGATTGAATGTCCAAATCTAAGGGCCTCTCCTCTGCTGAAATGAATGCCAAGCTACCCATACTTTCCGCCTTTTTGCTCAAGGAATCCGCAACTACATTCGCTTTCCTTGGATGATAAAGAATGGTAATATCATAATACTTCAATAACTCAAGCCACATACACTGCCTCAAATTGAGATCCCTCTGTCAAACAAATTCTGCAAGCTATGATGATCGGTGTAAACCTCAAAGGACACCCTATAAAGATAATGCCTCCAAATCATAAAGCATGAACAATCGCGGCCAGCTCCAAATCATGTACAAGGTAATTCTTCTCATGGGCTTCAGCTTATGTGCAGCATATGAAATAATTCGCCTCCCTGTATCAATACACAACCCAAAACAACATGTGAAGCATCGCCAATACACAATATACATCCCTGAATAGGAAGGCAACACTAGAACCAGTATCGTAGTCAAAGCTGTCTTGAGCTTCTGAAAGCTCGCCTCATAATCATCAGACCAACAGAACGGAGCACCCTTCTGAGTCAATCTAGTCAAAGGTGCCGAACCAGATGAGAAGCCCTCCACAAACCGGTGATAATAACCTGCTAACCCTAAGAAGCTCCTGATCTCAATCGATGTAGTAGGACGAGGCCAACTCTGAACTGCCTCAATCTTTTTAGGATCCACCTTAATACCCTCCCCTGATACAACATGCCGCAAGAATGCCTCAGAATCTAACCAAAACTCAGACTTGGAGAACTTAGCATATAGCTTCTATTCCCGCAAGGTCTGAATCACCACTCTCAAATGCTGCTCGTGCTCCTCCATGCTGCGCAAGTAGATCAAAATGTCATCAATGAAGACAATGACGAACGAATCAATATATGGCCTGAATACTTTGTTCATCAAATCCAAATGACATTGGGCCGTTAGGTAGACCGAAGGACATCACTAGAAACTCATAATGGCAGTCTTCGGAACATCTGAATCCCGAATATTCAACTAATGTTACCCCGATCTCAAGTCGATCTTGGAGAACACCCTGGCACCCTGCAACTGGTCAAATAAATCATTAATCCGCTACAACGAGTACTTGTTCTTAATGGCAACTTTGTTAAACTGACATTAATCAATGCACATTTTCATAGTCCCATCTTTCTTCTTCACAAATAACAATGGTGCACCCCAAGGAGATACACTCGGCCTGATGAACCCCTTCGCTAGCAACTCCTCAAGTTGTTCCTTAAAATCCTTCAACTCTTTCGGAGCCATACAGTACAGTGGGATAGATATAGGCTGGGTACCTGTATCCAAATCAATGTAGAAATCGATATCACGATCTGGTGGCATGCCTGGAAGATAAGAAGGAAACACATCGGAGAACTCCCAGACTACAGGTACTGAATCAATTATCGGAATCTCTGTGGTTATGTCCTAAACATAAGCTAGATAATCCAAATAACCCTTCTCGACCATGTGTTGAGCCTTCATAAAAGAGATGATCCAGATAGGTGTGCTGACAGACGAACCCTTCCACTCCAATATAGGCAACTCTGGCATTGCCAAAGTAATAGTCTTGGCATAGAAATCAAGGATGGCGTGATATGGAGATAACCAATCCATGCCCAGGATGACCTCAAAGTCGGTCATATCAAGCAGCCGAAGATCTTCTCTAGTCTCATAACAACATAATGTAGCGATACAGAACCAATAGACCCTATCCACAACAATAGAATGGCCCACTAGAGTGGACACATAAACAGGACTACTCAAGGACCCATGAGGAATATCTAGGAAATGAGCAAACAGAGATGACACATATGAATAGGTAGACCCTGGATCAAAAAATACTGAAGCATCCCTACTGCAAACAGAAATAATACCTGTGATCGGCATTTGAGGCCACTGCATCTCGTCTAGCCGGGAAAGCATAAAATCAAGCTGGAGCGCTACCAGACTGGCCTCCACCTTCCTGGCATCCAACTCTAGGACGACCCCTACCCACCTGTCCTCCACCTCTAGGCGAGCGGACGATTGATGCGGCTACTAGTGCTGTGATCATAGGCTGAGAACCTTGTTGCGCTACCTTTCCCCAAAGCCTGGGGAAAAACCTCCGCACATGGCTGAAATTTATGTAATCGAAATAACCTCTCGGTACGAAGGAATGCTGACTAAAGTCCGACCGTGGTGGCCTGAATACCTAGTAGCAGAACCCTGAATAGCTGGTGGGCTATAGGAACTCTCTAGCATGGCGCTGAAATAAGGTCGAACTAGAGCACCCCAAGGAGGTGGCGATGCTGGATATGTGGGCATGATGGGCTGACCTCTCCCAAACAAAATCTGCCCCAGATGGAGCACCACTGAACCCTCCTGAATAACAGAACCGCTTGTCCTGCAGAATCTACTCTCAGCCCCGCTGAGAATAACTCTCAATCCTCCGAGCTATCTCCACAGCTAGATGGTAAGAAGTCCCCATCTCAAATTCTCGGGCCATAGTGGCCTGAATGCCAGAGTGTAACCCCGCAGAAAACCTTCGTACTCTCTCCGCCTCAATAGGAAGTATCATAAGTGCATGGCGAGACAACTTAGAGAATCTCGCCTCATATTCAGTCACTGACATCTGACCCTGCTGGAGCTGCTCAAACTGAAACTACAACTCTTCCCTTTGGGAGGGTGGAATATACCTATCCAAGAAAAGGTGTGTAAATTGATCCCAAGTCATGGGAGGAGAACTTGTTGGTCTACTATAGAGGTGAGACTGCCAGCATCTACGAACCCTTCCCTTCAGCTGGAAAGTAGTGAAATTCATCCTGTAGGACTCTAATATACTTATGTTGTGCAGCTTGTCCCTACACCGATCAATGAAGTCCTGGGGATCCTCATCTCACTCGCCTCCGTAGACAGGATGGTGTAGCCTACTCCATATATCCAATAGCTTCTGCGACTCGTCCGTCGCAGCTGGTCTGGGCTCAGGTGCGGCTACTGCCACTGGCTGGGCTCAGCCCACAGGTAGTGTGCCCGAGGTATGATATACAGCAACTACATGCCCAGGAGCCTGAGCAGTAGAGGTCTGTGCTCCCCCTCCAGCTTGAGATGTGGCTGGGTCATAGTATCTATGAACTGTAGCATACATCCCAGGACCTCCTAATAGCCCGGTGTTGACATGAAATCTACTGGGTTTAGCTCTTCCGCAGGCATCTCACCCTTCTCCTCAATAATAGGATCCTCTAGTGGATTCACTTGTGGCATAGCTGGAGCAAATTCGGGACGTCCTCGTCCCCTACCTCAGACTGATGCCCTCCCCCAGCTTCCGCCTCGGCCTCTAGTAATAGGGGGAGTAGCTCCTCCTGGGTCAGGAACATCCATCGTGCGTGTTCTTACCATCTGTGAGAGAATAAGAGAAAGATACTTAGTATAACATCAACTGCACGATAGGAGATGAAGAAATAGTAGTTTCCTAACACCCTATAGCCTCTCAAAGATAAGTACGGACGTCTATGCACCAATCTGCAAGGCTCTATAGGCCTACTCATAACTTGTGAGACCTACGTGAACCTAGTGCTCGGATACCATGTTGTCACGACTCAATTTCTCCTATTGGCCGTGATGGCGCCCTACGTTATCCCTAGGCAAGCCAACACTGAACTAACCTTATGATTGTTTCTTTTAACATTTTAAAAATAGTTAATTTTTAATTATTTCATTGATAAGGTGTCTGTTCAACAAAAAGTTTGAATTCCTGTTAAACGGAATATTTGGTAGCGAATTTGACAGTTGGAAAATAATGCCGCAAAATTTCAAAGTAATATTTTTCATGCAAAAATATTCGGAAAGGAAATATTAAATAACGGAAAAGAAAAATAGTTTTTTTCCAAAAAATTATTAACCAATCATATCAATTGACTTAATCCAAATTCAAATCCAAATTAAAAGCCGAAGCCGAAGTCGAGCTGAGCGAACGACGACAATGCGAGGAGTGCTCTCTCCTCAACTCTTTAAGAGCTAGAAGAAGTGCTTCTATATATAAGTACAAGAATTTTCCTCTTTCTATCCAATGAGGAAGTTCCTTTGTAAAAAGGACTAATTCAAAATTTTATTTTCCTCTATTTTTTTTCTCACCATTTTCCATTCACACCTCTTTTCCTTTAAAACCCAACAATCCCCCGTATGAATGGGGAATGGCTACATGCATGATATAATTGTGTGATTCGCAAGTAAGGATTAATCGCATTTGGATAAGTAGGTTTCCCGTTGAACTTTCTGTAGTGAACATTTGTCGGATATACTCGATAAATCTATAGATTTAATATCTTTGAACCATCGAACTTTGGTGTATACCTAGACAACCATACATCACACAAACAACCCTTAGCCATCTTTGATTCTCATTGTTGTGTTTGTTTCAGCCATGAACACTGCATGTTTTCATAAGTTCCTAGAGAATATAAAATTCTCCTTGAAGCGGCTTACACTTCACACTTACATGGGTGATTCCTAAATGTGTTATCTCGTAGATACACTATTTGATATACCCAGTATCAAACTTATAAACCATTAAGAAGTCTTACGGCTTTATCATTGGTACTGAACATTGTCTTCATCATGAGAATGGACAAAAATTATATTTGACAAAGTTGAACCGTCTCTATTGACTTTATTTCATCTCCTTGAACCTAGATATTGGGATCTCCAGTCTTGTAACGACCCGGTCGGTCGTTTCGAGAGTTATAGCCCTGTTCTCCCATTTCCTTATCCTTTTCTGTTCTACAGTTATTATATGACTTACCGGGTTAGTTGGTTCGGGTCCATAGAGATTTCAGAGTGAATTGAGACACATAGTCTCTTAATTGAAAGCTTAAGTTGGAAAAGTCGACCAGATGTCGACTTATGTGTAAACGACCTGAGATTTAAATTTATGGTTCCGTTAGGTGATTTTGGACTTAGGAGCGCGTCCAGAATGTGATTTGGAGGTCCGTATTAGAATTAGCCTTGAAATGGTGAAAGTTGGAATTTTGAAAAGTTTGACTGAGAGTGAAATATTTTTATATCGGGGTCGTATTGTATTTCCGGAAGTTTAAATAGGTTCGTGGTGTCATTCATGACTTGTGTGCAAAATTTGAGGTCAATCGGACGTGATTTGATAGGTTTCAACATTGTTTGCGGAATTTGGAAATTTCAAAGTTCTTTAGGCTTGAATCCATGTGTAATTCATCTTTTGATGTTGTTTGAGGTGATTTGAGGGTTCGACTAAGTACGTATGATGTTTGTGGACATGATGGTATGTTTGGTTGAGGTCCCGGGAGGCCTCGGGTAAGTTTCGGATGGTTAACGAACTTTGTTTTGAGTCGGTGAAATAGCTGAAGTTTCTGGTTTTTTCTCATCTGGTTTCCTTATACATGATCGTGTGGTCAGGTCCGCGATCGTGTAGGATAAAGTGGTCGCTGATGGAAATTTCCCTAGGCGTTCACGAGTGGAGGACCATGATCACGTAGCTTTGAGCGGTAGTAATACGTGAACACGTGGGCTAGGCCGCGTTCACGAAGAGGAAAAGGGGTAGAAACTGAGGTCAAGAGTTTTGTTCATCACGAACGCGTGAGGCGGTTCGCGATCGCGTAGGTCAGTGGGGCATAGCATCGCGTTCGCATGGGAGATTCCGCGTTCGCGTAGAGTTAGTTTGTGGGTCATCCTAATTGTGCTTCACGATCGCTAGGATTGTTCTGCGAATGCGATGAAGGTATATCTAGGCAGTTTTAAAAGATTCAAACGAGGATTTCGAGTTCATATCATAAAATTGAAGTGGGAGCTCGGTAGAAGACGATTTTCTGAGAGATTCTTGCGTGGGTGTTTGGTGTAAGTGAACTTCTTTTTTATTGGGTGATTCTTTGGTCCAGACGACTTCTTTCTTTTTTTCTCGTTGAATCTTCATCAACAAAATTGCCCCAATTATTGTTGAATTTCCACGAGACTTCTTTTCTGCAGCCTTGTTGTCTTCTTCAATCTTTAGGTGAACAATAAGGTCTTCCAACATCATCTTCTTGCGCTTATATTTCAAGTAGTTTTTGAAGTCCTTCCACATTGGAGGCAACTTTTCAATAAATGCCGCAACTTGAAACGCTTCATTTATGACCATACCTACAATCATAAATTTAGAATTAATAATATAATCAAATCTTTAATAAAAGTATTGATTCGATTTATACCTTCGGCAATGAGGTCATGAACCATGACTTGTAGTTCTAGAACTTGAGTTATGACAGACTGATTATCAACCATTTTAAAGTCGAAGAACTTTGCGGTAACAAACTTCTTAAGTCCAGCATCTTCTGTCTTGCTGGAGTAGAAAATCCGAAGATTTTAATCTCTACAGGAGTAGAAAATTGCTAGGATTTTAGTCTCCCAAACCAGAAAGTAAGATGAACACAAGAATTATATTAAATTCCTTAAGTTTGTTAGTAATTTGTATTTAAAGCCAGAAAATCAGAAGACTTAGTTTAAGAAAACAAAAACAGAAAATTCCGAGCCCACGAGATTTTTGTGTGTCCTTAAGGAATTTAATTCCCTCACAGTTACCCAAGGTTTTAGATTAATTCCTCCCACGATAGAATGGAATAACTATTATGTGATAGCGACACCTCAAATCACAGAACTTTGGTGAACTCAAATGGCGGAACAAATCACACAAAATCCTTACATTTTTGCTTTGGAATACAATGCAGAATGCAGAAGATAGATGTCATAACCCCAGTTTCCCTTCGTGGGACTTCGTGATGGCACATAGTCTTTAAGACTAGGTAAGCCTAATGCTTCTTGAATTAACGACAAAATTAAATCAACAACTATTAAATATGAAACCAAAATTTCTATACAAAGGCAACGATCCCAAAACCGGTAGTAAAAGTCATAAGCTCTACTAAGTTCACTAGAAAATCTCTAAGTACAATTGTTCCGGAATAGAAATAAACTGTATAAAAATAACTTTCAAAGGTGAATCTGAGGTCTGCGAACACGAAAAAATTCACAAATTCTGAACACCCATCCTGATACAAGTCCAACCATACCAAATTTATCCAATTCCAACATTAATTCATCCTTCAAATCATCATTACATTTTTGAAAGTTTTCACAAAATTACCATTTTCCCCAACTCAAATCACTAATTTAATAATAAAAACAAAGATGAAATCATGAAATAAAATCAAATCCGAGTAAAGAACACTTACTCCAATCCAACATGTGAAGAACCCCTCGAAAATCGCTCAAATCCGAGGTTTACAACTCAAGATATGATAAAAATGGCCAAACCCTCGAAATAGAGTACTTTTATATTCTGCCCAGATATTACATATCACGATCGTGGAACATCCATCGTGATCGCGAAGAAAAAAATGAAGTCTGCCAAAAAAAATCTTACGCGAGAGCCCAAATACAGCCTCGAACGCGACTCACAGCGACCTCCGCTTACGCGATCGTGAACCAATTGATGCGAACTCGAAGAACAAATCTTGATGGCCCTTCTAGATCTATCTCTAATAGAACGAGGAAGACACATCACGAACACGGACCACAGCCAACTGGACCTTTGTGATCACGTGCACACAGTCGCGACCACATGAACAAAAACAATAGTGTATACGGCTAAAATCGGAGAGTCCGATTTTACGATCATTTCGATTCTTAGAAGGCTCGAAGGCCCGAGTTTTGTCCTCGAGGCAGTACATACCTAAGGCCCACGACCTCGAGGCAGTACAAGTCGAAGGTCAACATGGAAATGCGGGAAATTCCCTAGGGGCACGTGGTTAAAGCTGACAAAGTACACAAAATAGTACAAGCCCATACCGTCACTTTAAATGGATGTACCAGCCATATCTCTTTGTATTAATTACACATGTACTATGTTGGGATCCCCCCTCATATATAAAGGGGACCCTTGTTACTTTGTAACATATATGATATTCAATACAAGAACAAAAACATCCTCTGCTCCCTAACAAAAACATTCTCTACAATTGCTTTATTAATTTATTGCTTCTCAGTTATTGTGGTCTTGAAGTACTCTCCATTCATTACTTGTTATTGATCATAAATAGGCCATTCTTAAGACATTCAATATTGTTATATTATTATCGATAACCCCCATTCAAGCTTCTAAAGCTCGACCTCGAGGCCCTTCCGACCATCCTCGAGGCTGGTCTCTCCGTCACCCGGTTTGCGTAATTTCGTTTACTTTGGCTCCTATTTCATTTTTCTTACTTCATATCCAGCATTTACTGCCTAAGCAATCGGTATTAAAATAGATCACGTATTTTTAGAACCACATAATAAAATATAATTGTAATTACCATTTTCAAGGTAAATAGCTTGGCGCCCACTGTGGGGCTAAAAATAATAGGGATTGTTTTAGTGCTGGTTTTCTAAAAACACAAGTTATCCTTCACACATTTTCTTGTGCAAGAATCTTCAATTTCAGGTCAAAAAATGTGTAACTCAGTAAATGCACATGAAAACAATGGCCTGAGGACCACAGAGATAATGGAGCAGCTGCCTCGGGTGCCGGTGTGCCACCGCAAAACCCAGAAGGGGCACCGGTGCAAATTCCTATGGATGAAGGCTCACGCAACGCTCAACATGTCGATGTGAGCTCTCATACAGACGTAAACGTTCATGAAGGAGACTAGCGTTAAGAACGTGGAACCCCTGCTCAAAGGGAAAGGGAAGTTAGCCTGCATGTCATTTTTGAAATGTTGCAGGAACAACAGGTGGCTATTGCTCAGCTACAAAGCCATCAGAGAACCCCTAGCACAACACCACTAGAAACGGCTCGTCGAGTCGAACAGGAACCAGAAAGATCGAGCAATAATGGGTCAGCAGCCGACCCCGCCATTATGAAGATGCTCGAAGACCTCACAAAGCGGATTGAGTCAGGCGAAAAGAAGATAGAAGCTAACGACAAAAAAATGGAGACCTACAACTTGAGGGACGATCAGATCCCAGGTGCTCCCCTGATTCTGAAGGGTGTAAATTCAAAAATTTTTATGCAAAAGCCATTCCCGTCAAGTGCAGCTCCGATGCCTATCCCGAAGAAATTCAGAATGCCCGATCTTTCGAAGTACATCATAATTTCGGACCCCAATGAGCACATTACTGCCTACATTTGTGCTGTGAAAGGGAACGACCTGAGAGATGAAGAGATTGAATCTGTTCTATTGAAAAAATTCGGAGAACCATTATCCAAAGGGGCCATGATGTGGTATCATAACCTGCCCCGAACTCGATAGATTTATTTGCGATGATGGAGGACTTCTTTGTGAAAGCACATGTTGGTGCCATCAAGGTCGCTACAAGGAAATATGATGTTTTAAAAATCAAACAAAGGGAGAATGAGATGTTAATGGATTTCGTGTCAGGCTTTCAATTGGAACGAATGGAATTACCACCGGCTCCAACGATTGGGCGGTACAAGCCTTCACTCAGGGCCTGAATGAGCGAAGCTCAATAGCTTCGAAACAGCTGAAGCAGAATTTGATCGAGTACCCCGCCATAGTTTGGCAGATGTGCACAACAAGTACCAGTCAAAGATCAGGGTCGAGGACGACCAGTTGGAAGCCCCCGCAGGCTCGATGTATCCTATCAGAGTCCTAGCAAAGGAATCGAGGCTTCCGGAAAAGAGAGCCAAGGCTAAACAAAGAAAGGTATCAACAGTACATGTTTCAGACATCGTATCGGCCATACGCAAGATCAGGGATACCAGGTGGCCGAGACCTGTGCTATCAGATCCTTCAGAAAGGAACCCCAACTTGATATGCGAATATCACGATACCCAGGGTTGTCACACCTCCCTTTGCACCGATGAGGGTAATAAGGGAGTTTTTTCCAATTAAAGTGACATAAATCTAATTTGGGATTTATTTATTTAAATTCAGAGTCTCCACCCGGATTTTTGATGATACTCCGGGACACCGTTTTGTTTTAAAATCCCAAACCGAGGAAATTTTGACTCTTTTTTAGTTTGTCTGCGACCAGAAATCCGAGTAGGGAATTCTGTTAACCCGGGAGAAGGTGTTAGGAACTCCCGAATTTCGTGGTTCTAGCACGGTCGCTTGACTATTAATATTTGGCCTAGTTATCTGATTATTTACATATTTTAAACATATTGTGCTTTTTAACCTTTTTCAATGTTTAGCCGCTTTTAATATTTATGGATTTATCTTGAAACAAGTCACGATGGCGTGCACTTATTTTTTTTTGACACATTGTAATCGCACCACATGGAATACACCCCTGATTCCAACATGTGATTTTATTATTGTTTGGAGTTAGAGTCGGGGGCATGAGTTGCCACTCTTGAGTGTAGGTTAAGGTAATTTGAGGTAATACTCGATTTTTGTCTAATTTGAAACTAAAGGTATTCATTCTACCTAAGGGATTGCCTAAAAGTAAAATTCATTAGTCTAAAAAAAAATAATATATTTTTGGGCTATGGCCATGTTTTAGCCCCGATTATTCACCTTTGGCCATCCTAGTTTGGCTATTTTGTAATAAGAAATGAAGCTAAGCACAATAATTTAAGGCATGCATTAATGAAAAGAGATCTAAAGTTCACAATTAGCATGTTTCCAAGAAGCCAAATTGACGTGTTTGATTGTAACAGAACATTTTTGGCTGAATGTTTTTTTTTTTACCAATTTCAGAAACAACCTAAATTCATGCTGTTAATTTCATAATTTATACACGCTGACTCCTATATATTGTCATAATTCTGGAAATTTTTAAGAGCATTTTGAATAGCAGGTTTGTATTTTTGTATAAATTTGCGAAATTCAGTCTGACCTAAAACAATTGTTCTTACAAATTCAATAGGTAAGGAAAACTGTAGGAATCAGATTTTTAAACAAATGAAAATCTTTCCAGTCTGAATATCCCAACTTATAGAATCTCGCAATTACGTTTGCAAACAAAACAACATTTAAGATAACTACATATTTGAACCTTTTCATGTTCAACCAGGGCATTGCCAACGGCTTTTGACTGTTCCCGTTCGATTCCAGTGGACTTGGACAAATCTAGCATAGTTAGGCCCATTCATTTAGACTTATATGAGTACATACATACTTCCAGAACAAAGAAAGAGACGCATGAATTTAAAATTTCATGGGAATGTCCCTTTTCTTTCTAAAATCAGAATGAACGAAATAGAAATTGAAATATACAGTCCA
>ML433794.1:0-10125 GCA_005239525.1 Nicotiana knightiana | reverse complement strand
CTTCAGCAATTAGTCCCCAACATGAATTAGGATTGCGCACTTTGACGTATTCTCGGATAATACAGCTCGTGTGTCATAATTTGAGTAGAAATCTTATTAAGAATTTGAAAGAGGTTTCCTTCTGACAGAAGCCATGTGCATTGAATTGTACAATTATTTGAGAAGCTATTTAAGGCCTATACAACTTAATCTTGGACTTGCCTTGAAAAGCCTTATTTAAATATAAGTTCAAACCAATCCATGTTACCTTAAGTGGAGCTTGTTTAATGAATCTGATACTTTGTTTAGGAAAAAGTCAAGACATCGTGGGATGTTATTAGTTGGACTTGAGATTAATTGCTCAACCTTTAAAGAAACANAGCAGTATATTATCGATGTGGGATCAATATTTCACGCGGCTTCAGCAATTAGTCCCCAACATGAATTAGGATTGCGCACTTTGACGTATTCTCGGATAATACAGCTCGTGTGTCATAATTTGAGTAGAAATCTTATTAAGAATTTGAAAAAGGTTTCCTTCTGACAGAAGCCATGTGCATTGAATTGTACAATTATTTGAGAAGCTATTTAAGGCCTATACAACTTAATCTTGGACTTGCCTTGAAAAGCCTTATTTAAATATAAGTTCAAACCAATCCATGTTACCTTAAGTGGAGCTTGTTTAATGAATCTGATACTTTGTTTAGGAAAAAGTCAAGACATCGTGGGATGTTATTAGTTGGACTTGAGATTAATTGCTCAACCTTTAAAGAAACATAGTGAAAAGATTGAAAGAATACGATTTTCTTGAAAAGGATAGCGACGGGGTGGCAACCATACTACTTCAATCCTCGTCTTTCGATATTCGACGAACTTATCCGACAAGTTTTGAAGTAGGGGGAATTTGTAGGCATATAAAATTTATCGGATTTAAATTCAATAAAATAATTTGAACTATATTTTAAAATTCAAAGTATATTGGTCCAAATAAATATTATGGGCTAATATAATTGAATTAAGCATATAAGTCCAACACATATGAGTTAATAAATAAGTCTTAACCCATTGGGCTAGCCCTTTTAATTGGACTACAAATGATAAGCCCACTTTATTAGGCCCAATATATCATCTTCCTAGAGGCCCAGTGTCACGTGTCAAATGACGTGGCATGCAAAGTCAAATGAAAGAGCCAATAGGACCATGCCACATGTCAAAATGACAAGGCATGCCAAGTCACATTAAAAGGCCAATGAAATCACGCCACGTGTGCGAGTGACATGTGCTGGCCAATCAAATACGGCCATGTCACACTTCAATTTGATTGGCTGGAAAGAGTTTGTTCCTATCACAACTCTTCCCTCCAACAACTATAAATAGGGGTCTTCATAACTCAAAAAAGGGACCAGAAGTTATAACAAGAAGCAAGAGAGAGCTCGTGGATCAAACGCTGCAAATTTCTCTACAAGTTTCAAGCTTCAAGCAATCAAGTTCAAGCTCAAGAACGAAGAACAATTCAAGTATTCAAGATCAAGAACGAAGTCAAATCAAATACAAGGCGTTCAAGATCAAGGCTACTTGTTCGTGATACAATTCGTGGCAACAATCAAAGTGTTCGCGACGGATAAACCAAATTCAAATTCAAGATCAAGCTCAAAGGCCCTTGAATTTATACTAGAAAAGTAGAATCAGAGGATTCATAGAGATTGTAACGCTCAATTACTTGAAATCAAATACTACGATTGTTGCAATATATTTCGGTTTTGATTTTATTTTCTCGACGCAATTTATTGTCTACAGTAGTACAACGGGAGAATAAAGTGGGTAACTTTTCACATACATATTACCCCGCTATAAGTTGTAGTAATAGAAGATATTAAATCTTTTCTTTTTTTATAGTCACAATATAACCAACCGCTTTGGCGAATACTTTAGAAACTCAATAAGTTTCTTTGAGACTTACTACGACACAATACATTATTGATAATCAATTTTATTTCTTCAAAGTAGTATAATTGGCTCTTCTAGAGCTTTCAATTAATTTTGTACTACCACATATTCATCAAAATCCATATAGTGAATATCACTTTCAAGGAGAAAGTTATACAATTATGGTCATGGTCAATATCATCATAGGCAAGATATGTTACTTCTATTATTTATGCCCTGTAATAATCACATTGCCATAATATTTTGGCATAATCACAATAGGTATGTGATCAATGACCAATCATGCTATAATAATAAAATTATTTTCTTATTTCATCTCAAACCTCCTTTAGAGGTGAGTGTGGTATATTCACTACCACTAGCACGTTCGTATTCTTCCAAGAATGAATATATATTCATAAATCAGATGTTGTCATATTCACATCATGAATGAACCATAATCATCTATTTGTGTTTTACATAATCTCATGTCAAATCGATGACAAATATTACTTTCAAAGAGTGAAAGATTATTTTGAGAATTGTTATTATTCTCATTATCACAATGATGATGATTATAATTTCTTATATTGCCACGTCCACATCCATTGATAACTTCACGGTAATAAGTATGTCATTTTCAGACTTATCAAATATTTCTATCACATTCTCTTAAGGGGAATGAGAATGAAACAAATTCAATGGGACGGGTTTTCACTTCTTTGCCCACAATCATACATGAATTTGATCATGACAAGGGATAGAAATTTTACCACTTCGGTTAGTTATAATTTCTTGCAAACTCTATAAGAGTTATATAATCAAAGTTCATTGTCTTTGCTTGCATTTAAAATCAAAATTATAGAATTTCAAGATTTAAAAGAGAAAAATAAAGTAAAATACCTACCTTAAATCCAGAATTTAATCATGAAGAATGTTCATGGAATAATTGACAATCATTATGCTCAATCCCAAAGCTTCAACTCAATTGGTTAGAGTCTCGTGTTGATAACGTGTTATGAAACAATAAAAGAAGAAGAACAATATTGCAGAGAAAGAGAGAGGAAATTCTTATTGAATTTTGGGATGATTTACAATGGGGTAAGACCCCTCTATTTATAGGGGAAAAATGACTTAGCCACAAAGTAGAACTCTCTAAAAGATAGACATTCACTCTAAATAGAATTCTATTTATAACACATTCGAATTTTTTTTAAAAAAAGATCAAATTAATGTTTAATTGTTTATACGCGTACATTTTACTTTTTAGATTAAAGAATCAGACCTCTGATGACGGGTTTATCTTCGAGTCCGGAACCAAATATGATTTTTTTCGACTCAAAGAACCAAAATGCATAAATATGATGATCTTTTTATATATAAAACTCTTTTAAAGGGCGCTATACATTAACGGCCATTTGCCCGTTAAGGTATAACGCCCTTTAAAAGGGCGTTATATTTGAACCTGAAATGAGTGGGAAGGTATAGAGCTCTTTATTAAGATGCTATAGTATAGTGCCTTAATAAAGGGCGCTATACTCATATAAAAACTCGTCCCTTCCCCTTTCCCCACATAACTGAATCCTCCCCTCATTTTAAGCAAAAAAGTTCGAGTGGAGCTCACCGATCCCACAAAAAGTGTAGATTCTCGATCCCACGTCCTAGCTAAGGCGTTTTCTAGCAGTGGGTTGCTTGTTTCGGCTCCAAATCACCAAAACTTCAATTTCTTAAAAACTTTAAATCAATGTATTCCGACTTAGTTTTTGTTAAAACTCATATGAAAAATACATATTAGTTGTTTTTAATGTAATCTATGTTGTTTTGTGATTGTTTTTCGATTAAACTAATTTGTTATTTTTATCCGGGCTATAGTATTAGTGTGCTAAAATTTTTAGTAAAAATAGAGAAATTATTATTAGTTGTTAAAAAAATATTAATTAATTACTTTTTACTGTGGTATATGTATTTTCGTGAATGTTTTGTGATTAAATTTGTTGTTATTTTTATCCTGTCACGACCCAAATCTAAACCATGTCGTGATGTCGCCTATCGTGATACAAGGCAAGCCTATTTCCCAAAATATTACTACTACTTTGACTATGAGAATTTAATAAAACATTTCCAATATTTGAATTTTTCATAAACTAAACCAACTCTAAATATCAATAGAGAAAATACAGAAACGAGCCCCAAACATCAGGGTGTCACCAAGTCATGAGCATCTAAATCTATGAACTAAGATATACAAACTGTCTAACTCTCAAAAAGAATAAATAATGAGAAACGGAATAACAAGGTCCTACGGACGCTAGCAGCTACTTTGCAGTCTCCAAAGATAGCCACCATGAACTCAACAATCACCACGCTCTAACTCACCTGGATCTGCACATAAAGTGCAGAGTGTAGTATGAGTACAACCGACTCATTAGTAACGGAAATAAATAAGGAACTGAGTAGTAGTGACGAGCTAAGCAGAATAGTCCAATTATTTCTTTTCACAATTTAAAAATAAACAGGAATAAATAGGTAAATTCCATAACTTAGTAAATGCTACAAGACAATTAGCAGGTAAATGCAACAACAAAATTAAATGAACCTCACAACAATGTCACTAACTCTCTCGGCACTCGGCACTTAGCACTCAATACACACACTCACTAGGTACCTGCGCTCACTAGGGGTGTACAGACTCCGTAGGGGCTCCTACAGCCCAAGCGCTATGCACGGACAACTCACGTGTTGCACTGACAACTCACTTGCCATAATATCAATATCTGGATCCGTACGGACAACTCACGTGCTATCATATCATATCTCAGGATCCGCACAGACAACTCACAGCCTCACGGGATGAACTAAGTTTCAATCCCTTGCGGCGTACACCCATACGCCCCTCACCTAGCATGGACATCACCTCCAAACAATAACATGATATCAAATTCTCCGGGTTCATACCCTCAAAGACAGAGTTAAAACTATTACTTACCTTAACAACGTAAAATCCTACTTCGAAATGCCCTCGTCTCTAGACTCGGTCTCCAAAAGCTCCGAATCTATCCATAATCAGAATAATACTATCAACATAGGCTGAAGAATCGAATTTCACAAGAAAACTACATAAATAGGCCAAAAATTCGAAATCGGCCAAAACCCGACCCCCAGGTCTACATAAATGGTCCTCCGCTTCTGCGACCATCGCATCTGTGGTCCCCACTCCGCAGGTACGTCGACACCAGAACAACAGTACCAACTGCATTTTTCCAACATCCAAACTTCCCGTTAACCATCCGAAATCATCCCGAGCCCCTCGAGACCTCAACCAAAAATTCCAACAAGTCATATATCACTACCCGAACTTAGTCGAACCTTCGGAACACCCAAAACAACACCAAAACACCAAATCAACATTGGATTCAAGCCTAAGAACTTCTAAACTTCAAAAATTCGCCAACGACGCTGAAACCTATCAAACCACGTCCGAATGACCTCAAATTTTGCACACACATCATAAATGACACTATGTACCTATTCCAACTTCCGAAATTCCATTCTAACCCTGATACCTAATTTTCCACTGTCGACCAAAATCGCCAAATTTCCAACTTTCGCTAATTCAAGCCTAATTCTACCACGGACCTCCAAATTACATTTAGGACACACTCCTAAGTCTAAAATCTCCCAACAAAGCTAAACGGATCATAAAAATCCAATTCCAAAGTCGTTTACTCATAAGCCAACTTCCGGTTGACTTTTCTAACTTAGCTTTCTAAATAAGAGATTAAGTGTCTCATTTCACTCCAAGAATACTCGAGACCCAAAGGTACCAACTCGATACAACTCAACTCAACTGAACAACACCTAAAGAAGAAGAAATGGGGAAAACGGGGCTATAACTCTCGGAACGACCGGCCGGGTTGTTACATCCTCCCCCTCATAAACAAACGTTCGTCCTCGAACGAGTCTAGAAACATACCTAGAGTCTCAAATAGGTGTGGATATCTGCTCCGCATCTCCCGCTCTGTCTCCGAGGTGGCCTCCTCCACGGGCTGGCCTTTTTATTGAACCTTCTCTTAAGCTATGTCTTTTGAGCTCAACTTCCGGACCTAACGATCCAAAATAGCCACTAGCTCCACATCATAAGTCATATCACCCTCCAACTGAACCGTGTTAAAGTCCAAAGCATGGGACGGATTGCCCACATATTTCCGAAGCATGGAAACATGAAATAATGGATGCACACTCGACAAGCTGGGTGGAAAATCAAGCTCATAGGCCACCTCTCCAATCCTCGGAAGTACCTTAAATGGACCAATAAACCGAGGGCTTAACTTGCCCTTCTTCCCAAATCTCATAACACCTTTCATAGGTGAAACCTTCAGCAATACCTTCTCCCCAACCATATTTTCACCTTATCTAAAGCATCCTGCACTAATTATGTACCCAAGAGTCTAGTCTCACCCGGCTCAAACCAACCAACCGGAGATCTACACCTCCTTCCATATAAAGCCTCGTACGGATCCATCTGGATACTCGAGTGATAACTGTTATTATATGCAAACTCCGTGAGTGGCAGAAACTGGTCCCATGAACCCCCAAAATCAATAAAACACGCGCGCAACATGTCCTCCAATATCTGAATCATGCGCTCGGACTGCCCGTTCTTATGAGGGTGAAAAGTTGTGCTCAACTCAACCTGAGTACCCAATCCTCGCTGCACGACCCTCCAAAACTGAGATGTAAACTGAGTACCTCTATCTGAAATGATGAAAACCAGGACACCATGCAAGCGAACAACCTCTCGGATATAAATCTCGGCTAACCGCTCTGAAGTGTAGGTAGTACAAACATGAATGAAGTATGCAGACTTGGTCAGCCAATCTACAATAACCCAAATAGCATCGAACTTCCTCGAAGTCCGTGGGAGTCCAACTACGAAGTCCATCGTGGTCCGCTCCCACTACCACTCTGGAATATCTAATCTCTGAAGCAAGCACATGGTCTCTGATGCTCATACTTAACATGCTGACAATTGAGACACCGAGCCACAAACCCAACAATATCCTTTTTTATCCGTCTCCATTAATAGTGCTGTCTCAAATCCTGGTACATCTTTGCGGCACCCGGATGGATGGAATATCGCGAGCTGTGGGCCTCCTCAAGAATCAAATTCCGAAGCCCATCTACGTTAGGCACACATATCCGACCCTACATTCTAATCACACCATCACCAATAGTCACAGCCCTAGCATCACCTCGCCGGACCCTGTCCTAAAGAATGAGTAAGTGCGGGTCGTCATACTGACGCTCCCGGATACGGTCATAAAGAGAAGACCTGGAGGCTACACAAGCCAATACCCGACTAGGCTCCAAAATATCCAATCTCACAATCTGGCCTGCTAAGGCCTGAACATCCAATGCTAAAGGTCCCTCTACTTCCGGAAGATAAGCTAAACTCACCAAACTCTCTGCCCGATGAATTAGAGCATCAACCACCACATTGGCCTTCCCCAGATGTTATAGGATAGTGATATCATAATCTTTAAGAAGATCCAACCATCTCCGCGGACGCAAATTAAGATCTTTCTGCTTGAACAGATGCTGCAGACTCCGGTGATCAGTATAAATCTCACAATGAAACCCATACAAATAATGACGCCAAATCTTCAAGGCGTGAACAATGGCTGCTAACTCAATATCATGCACCAGATAATTCTTCTCAAGAGTCTTCAACTGACGCGAGGCATATGCAATCACCCTACCCTCCTGCATCAAAACACAAACAATGCCTACTCTCGAGGCATCACGATACACAGTATGAGAACCTCAAGCAGATGGCAGAGCTAACACTGAAGCTGTGGTCAAAGCAGCCTTGAGCTTATGAAAGCTCTCCTCGTCCGACCACCTGAATGGAGCAACCTTTTGGGTCAATTTGGTCAAGGCCGAAGCAATATATGAGAATCCCTCTACAAAGCGACAGTAATAGCCCGCCAAACCCAGGAAACTCTTGATATCCGTAGCTGAGGACGGTCTAGGCCAACCATGCACTACCTCTATCTTCTTTGGGTCCACCTGAATACCTTCACTGGACACCACGTGCCCTAAAAATTCTACCTAACGGAGCCAAAACTCACACTTGGAGAACTTTGCATACAACTTCTCCTCTCTCACCCTCTGCAATGCAATCCTCAAATGATGGGCATACTCCTCCTAGCTACGAGAGTACACCAGGATGTCATCAATGAACATAATAATGAAGGAGCCCAAATATGGCTGGAATACGCTGTTCATCAAATGCATGAACGCTGTTGGGGCATTGGTCAGCCCAAAAGACATCACTAAGAACTCATAATGGCCATAACGAGTCCTGAAAGCCGTCTTAGGAATATCTGAATCCCGAATCTTCATCTGTTGATACCCGGACCTCAAGTCAATCTTAGAGAACACCCTCTCTCCCTGGAGCTGGTCAAATAAATCATCTATACGAGGCAAAGGATACTTGTTCTTGACCTTGTTCAACTGCCTGTAGTCAATACACATTCTCATGGACCCATCCTTCTTTTTCACAAATAGAACTGGTGCACCCTAAGGTGACATACTAGCCCGAATGAACCCTTTTTCTAGGAGTTCCTGAAGTTGTTCTGTCAGTTCTTTCAACTCCACTGGTGCCATATGGTATGGCGGAATAGAAATGGGCTGAGTTCCCGACACCATATCAATACCAAAGTCAATGTCCCTGTCAGGTGGCATGCCTGGCAGGTCTACAGGAAACACATCCGAAAAATCATGGACCACTGGAACAGAATCAATCGTGGGAGTCTCTGCACTAACATCCCTCACAAAAGCCAGATAAGATAGGCAACCCTTCTCAACCATACGATGAGCCTTCAAATATGAAATCACCCTACTCGGCACATAGTCTATAGAACCACTCCACTCTACCCTCAAAATTCCCGGCATCGCTAAGGTCATGGTCTTAGCGTGACAATATATAACAACATGACATGGAGATAGACAATCCATGCCCAATATCACATCGAAATCAACCATGCTAAGCAATAACAAATCCACTCGGGTCTCCAGAACCCCAATAGACACCACACATGACCGATACGCGCGGTCCACAACACTAGTATCGCCCATAGAGGTAGATACGTGAACATTTGTGACTAATAACTCACGAAGCATATCCAGAAAATGAGCAAAGTATGATGCAACATATGAATATGTAGAACCAGGGTAAAATAATACAGAGTTATATCTGTGACAGATGGGGACAATACCTGTAATCACCGCATCTGAAGCAATGGCATTTGGTCTGGCTAGGAGAGCATAGAAAGGGGCCTGACCACACCCTGCTCTGCCTCCCTCTCTCGGGCGACCCCTAGCTTCCTGGGATCTGCCCCTAGCTGGCTGAGCTCCATCCATAGCTGGGTGGGTGGGTGGTGGAGGAATTGGTGCTGGTGCCGGCGGCCGAGCACCCCGCTATGGAGTCCCACCCGACAACCTAGCGCAATATCTCATAATGTGGCCAAAATCCCCGAAATCAAAACAACCCTTCCTATGACAAGACTGCTGCTCCTGATGCCCAAAAGAACTAACCTGTGATACCTGAGCGGGTGGGGCATGATGAGAACCCTGCGCTGGCAGTGCACTAAAAGATGACTGACCCTGCTGATGACTGTGAGAACCATGGCCAGATGGTGCAGCACGGTAAAATGGACGAGCTGACTGAGTAGGCCTGAATGGACGATCTCTGCCCTGCTGGAACTGACCTCCCCGAGGAGCACCACTGAATCCACCCTGACCACGAGGCCTCTTAGCCTCCCTCTCACTCCTCTCCTGACCTCGAACCATCTTAATCTATTGAGCAATGTCGACAACCTCATCAAAGGTAGCACCATATACTCTCTCTCTGGTCATAATCAATCTAACCTGATAACTGAGGCCATCTATAAACCTCCTGATCCTCTCTCGGTCTGCGGGAACCAACTAGATCGCATGACAAGCCAACCCGGAGAACTGCATCTCATACTGCGTAAAAGATAACTCACCCTGGCGAAGCTGCTCAAACTGCCTGCATAGCTCCTCTCTGCGGGACTCAGGTACAAACTTCTCCAGAAAGAGAACGAAAAACTGCTGCCAAGTAAGGGGCGCTGCGCCTGTGAACAACTAATTTTTGACCACATCCAAATTCTACACTATTTTGCTGTAAATATTAAT